>NDGN011541061.1:0-17663 GCA_002564285.1 Tympanoctomys barrerae | reverse complement strand
CCTTCCTTCCTTCCTTCCTTCCTTCCTTCCTTCCTTCCTTCCTTCCTTCCTTCCTTCTTTCCAGGCTGGCACCACATATGGTACCAGGAATTAAACTGCAGTCCTTGAGCTGGTCTCAGAAGGCACTGTAACTGCTGAGCTATCTCTCCAGCCCTGCTTTTTTCTTTCAGTTAGTAACAAATATCTCAGAACTTTCACATCAGCAAGGTCACTGAGTCCCCCAGAAACAATAAGCATCTGCCTCTCTCATTAAATAATGGACTACTATTTTTAACTGGTTTAATCGTAATATCCCTTCCTATGGATAAAATTGAGTGTGTTATCCAAAAACTGCAGACTAACCCCTACGTTGTGATCGACACTAAAGCAAGCTTGATTTCTTAAGCGTTACCTTATAAGAACATAAATCTCACAATAGATTTTTGTCTAATGCTGTCCTACGGAGACTCTATAAGTAATAAACAAAAATTGTTCCACTACAGGTGTTCCTGGCATGCTTTTGTTTTATGCAAATCATTTCTTTACAGGGATCTATCTTGTCTGTCTCCCCCGTGAAAGTGTGGAGTACATGAGGGTAAGACGGGCTTCCTTCACCACCTGTTGGTTGCCAGGGGCTTTCAGGGCCTTTCTTGCCGCGTCTGGCACACACCGGCACTCGGTTGGTATGCGAGGGGAGGATAAATGAATTGATGTCAGAATTTTTATGATCGTATTTTACATACCTTCAAGTCCTTCTCAGAAGGGTGTTTTAGGGCTTCCTAGTACTATTACTAAAATTTAGAGAATGATATATTGCAAATGATATATGTAGACATTTATTTATGCCACTGGGGGTAGAAGTCATTCCAGGGGAAGAGAATATACATTCATGGTGAGGTAATAAAATTCTGGTTTTGGGTACACACTCAGCTGAGGAAAGTAAATGGCTTGCTTGAGGAATACACATGTTCATCATAATTTATCTTGAACCTATACGTGCTATAGGGAGCCAAAGTAATGTTATAGAATATAATCTCACAATTGTTAATCTCTAGAATTCTAATTGTATTTCATTGTGTTCATTAAGCCATCACTGTTTCTACCTGAGATGTAAATCTGTGAAAAAACAGTGGTTTCCTTAGTTATTTTAATCTGAAGTAAAAGTAGATGTTGTATATTTCCTTCAAAGTTATTTTTACATGGCATATGTAAACCAAATGTAAGTGCTGGGACATTATATTTGGTAAGTTATTTGTCAAGCAGTTTTTGATTTTTAATTTTTTTTTGCTTTCAAAAAGTCAAGTTAAAACTATACTATTTGTGGAAAAAGAATCATTGTAATTAAATATCTTTTAGCTAGCTATTGAAATTATGCCATGATAACATGAAATATTAAACAAACAGCTAATTTAAGAGGGTTTTTTGTAAAAAATGTGGGAAATGAGATAGCTCTGATTTGCATGGGCCAGCTATAGAGTAAATTCTAATCCTAAATTTCTAAATTCTAAATCTACTCCATTGATGTTTTAGAATAATCCTACCAAAAAATTACATTTCATTGCAAGATTTTGATTTCCCTGCAAATTTATAAATATCAGATTGACAGATATGGCAAATACACATTTTTCTACTTACGCAAGCTAGCATTAATATAAATTTAAATTCAACATGTAATAAAAATGAGTGTTAAGGTATTTTTGGTCCTAAAAAAAAATAGATATTTTCGATCCTTTTTAATCCTGTGGCTTAAGATTCATGCAAGGCAAACAGAAACAACAACATCCACTGAACGTTCGGAAGTTTATTTTTTGTTTTTGGTGCTGAGGACCGAACTCAGGGCTTCCAGCTTCTAAGCAAACGTTCTACTGCTGAGCCAACTCCTCAGCCCAACATTGAACATTTGAATTTAGCAGTGTTCTATTATGTATTTGTTTCTATGTAGAACTTACTTCTATGACAGTAACTAGTTTTATGTCATTGAAATAGAATTTACTCAGAATCTATTGCTTTACTTTTCTTACTTTATGAAATCAAATTCTAGTGGTCAATAATTAAATCTTGGAACAACTGCTTTGTTAATTATATTTCTTTTGTTACACAGGTCTATTTCAAAAAGATAAGTTTATTGCTACATTTCTATGATGTAAACTCTGGATAACTTTTCACTTTTCCTTGTGAGTTACAGCATTTGATATCTTCAAATAGCTTTAGTTGTGAGTTACACATTTAAACCTTCCTTAGACTGCAAATTTAAAATACTTTATTCTTATCAAATGGTAAGCTTCGTTCAGTATGTTAAGGAGCAAATACACTATCTAATTTATTTTGGTTGGGTATTTCAAATTACCCTCAGTGAAGAACTAACAAGGGATAGAAACACTGGGAAATTTTAGTTTATGGAGCCACCACACCTGGGTTTAATACTGAATTAATGTTAATATTACACAAAAAAATGTGATAGCTTTTATTATTTTAACTTAAAAAACTTTTTCAAGTACCACCTTCATAAGTGTGACAAGGAAGCAAAGGTAAGAAAATAGGAAAAGATAGAGATTATATCTTTAAGTTACTACAAAACAGTCCACCACAAGGACCTAAAAAATTCCACAATGTACTTTCTTATACAATTACTATACTTCGTATGTTTGTTGATAGATGTATATTAGCTTAATGGTTCTCACTTAGCTCAAAAGTTGGACCAGTAGAATAGAGATTCTGGTGTGATTTTCACCTAAAAGAATGAGCTTAGGGCAGCATCAAGGGAATACACTAGAGTTCATGGCAGGAATTTGTCTTCAATGATGTTTATCATCTCTGACTCATCTTGTTTTGAAAGAAGCATAAAGAGCTCCTTCATCTGAGGACACAAGGGATGATGGAGTGAGAGCTTCAGAACTTGCTCCTCAATGGGTCTTCCAGGAAAAAGCCAATTGCTTATTTTCTCCAAAAGTATGAGGAAAGGCAGTGGTTATGGTGGCAAAAGTTTAATTTCTAACTGTGATGAGAAAGAGGGAAAGGAAGGAAAGGAAAAGGAAAAATGATATACATATGCAAGACAGTTAAAATAGCCATACAGCTGGTTTCTCTTGGTTTATTGAGGGGAAATTTTTATGCTGGTAATTTTCTGGATGTTTCATGCCTATATCTTGTACTCTGAAAAATTATCAAGAATATAACCATACAAAATTTGCCATGACTCTCCTATGAGCCTGTTTTGATATTCTCTGTGTGTGTGTGGTGTTTTTTTTTTTTTTTTTTTGCATTTCTTGTTTTTTCCTGTTTAAAATAAAATTTCATAAAAGGTTATTTTTGGTTAAACATAAACATGAGGTAATCATGCCCCACTTCAGGCAGGGGTTTCCACTCTCATATTTTTTCCTTGCGGACTGCAAGCCTAAGCCATATGCTATGGTGTGGTAATCATTTATGTAAGTCATTTTTAAAGTATTTGTTTCAAAAATTCTTTGGGAGCCCTACTTTCAAAATGTAGGATGAAAAAGAGATTCTGTTCTCCTTTGGTCCTTCTCTACTAAAGGCTTTTTCTGTCTAAAAGGCTTCCCATTCTTGGATGTGGTTGTTAAAACAAAATAATATACATGTTCTAGAATCGTATCTCATTAAACCCTGGGGATGGATAGGATGATCTTTTTAGTGTTCATGTTTTTGAATTTTTAAGAAAGGACTAAAGTCTTGCTAAATAATAATTTTCAGCTCTCACATTCTGTGATGCGTGGCTGTTAGTCCCATATAACATCTATTTTACTGCATTAGGTCTGGTAAATATGCATATTCTTCTATTTCTCTTTCTTCCAATTACAAAGGAGCTACCCATATTCACTCCTTGAGCTCCACTTTCTGAAGTAATATTAAAATCTTCTTGTGATATAGTTTTTCCCAGTGCATCAACTGCTACATATTTTCTAATATGTATGTATGTTCTAGAAAGAAGAACACATACAAAAATATGTTACTGTCTTTTTTTTTTTCACTTGCTAGGGATAATCACTTTTAGACTATTTGACAGTACTTTGAAAAGTCAAGTTTTCTGCACAAACAGAAGTCTCCAAAGTTCTTTTGGTGGCAGAGTTTTCCATGTTATTAGAACAGGTGTTAAAATATTTCAAATTTAAGTATAGTAAAGATAACCTTAAACAAAAAAAATCAAGTGTTCCCTAAATTTTCAGGAGGAAGTGAATTATTTTTGGAATTTCAGAAAAAGAAAAAACGTGACTTCTTCAATTATCAGGATATTACTCAAGATAAGCTCATGTTCTACATTTGAATATGTAATTTTTAGGTCTTATCACTTGGTCTATCATCTTGTTTGCTTCTTCAGATAATCGTAAGACTCACACTATCAACCATGCAAAAGACTGATTGTCTGATGACATATTCAAGTTAGTAAAACTTTTCTCTTCTTTGTCTCCCTTTTGTGCTCACTTACCTGTTCTGTCAGCAATTTCCAGAGCTACAAGGTTGCACTTCCATGAGACTATCCGGAGTGTTCTGGATCATGCAAACATTGCCCTTGGGTCTCCTTCCAGCAAAATATAATATTTATGGATCACTAAACTGGTATTTTCCGAGGTCAACATGTCATCAGAATTATATGAGAAAGTAGAAAATACATGAAGTTCCAATTTGTGAGTGAGTTCTGCTCTGGGGAATGTTTCCAAGTCTTACAAAGTTAGTCTCATGCTGTATTTTCTCTTTTGCTTCTGTGATTATTGCTTTACACTTCCCACATCTCTACTGCTGCGTCCTCCACATCGCTACTGCTTTTCCTCTTGCCTCCGGACATCCAGGGCTAGACTGAGCACTACCCTGCTGTACAGTCACACTGCACAGTGAGCACACAGCAGCACAACTGGGACCATGTCTGGCAGACATGCGAGCTACCTCTCCCATTGGTGAGAGTCCACAAATGCTTGTAATGCAAAGCCTGTTCGTATCTGTGAAAGTCTGCACCTGGAGTGTTCCTAAGTCAGGGTTCACTGCAGATGGAATCATGAGAGGAGAAAGGAGTGGAGGAGGAAAGCTGAAGAGAGACACAGACAGAGGAGATAGAAGAAGGAAGGAGGGAAAGGAGGAGGAGAAGTAGACAGGGAAGGAGGAGGGGAGAAGGAGGCAACAACTCTAAGGATATAGTCAAAGTCTGTAAATCTGAGTACCAACTCAGGGAACTTTTTCTTTTTTCCAGTACCCTAACATACTCAGAGTAGTTCATGTTTGAGAACCATGCACTAATTCATTTAGTGCTAAATTCATTTACTACAGTGAATTTATGGATTGGCATTTATATTTTACTATTATTTTTTAAAGATAATTTTTTTCTTAATGTTTTTAAAATTTTTACTTTTGTTAGAAAATAAACCAGACCTCATGCTAACTTTAATTACTGTGAATCCCTCCTAGCACTTTGCTTCACAACTTATAAAAGTACTATGGATGTTTGGTTAATTTATTTAATACTTGCTGTCCTTGGGCTCCCTCCTTCCTTGCTCACTATCCTTCCCTTTTCAGAATTTTTCTTTCTTTTCTCTCCTGATACATACCCTCTTTCTGAAACAGTGCTTAATTTCTATGCTTAATCATCATTTATTAATAAACAAGACTTCATTTTGGGCTTTACCTATATCACAATCTGCAATTTTATGCAACCCAAACTTCAATGTATAATGCCAAACAAGATGACATGCTACATAAACATTCAATTAATTAAAGATTGACAAAATCCTTATATTTTTGTCTATACCAAATATTGAATTTTTTCAGATAAGCTGAAAAGAAAAAAGAGTATACTGATATTTAGATACACCAAAGATTTTACCACTGTAAGTCACCAAAAAATGCTACTGAACTGAAAAGACAGAAAGAAATAATGGGGCTGGCCAGATAGCTCTGCAGATAAAGTGCCTGCTTAGGCAGATACAGGGACAGGGTTTGATCCCTAGTGGGCCATGCTGGCTCTGCTCTCAGGGCACACTGAGAGGATGACTGAGACTGGGCATGGTGACACATGCCTGAAATCTCAGCGCTTGGGAGGTGGAAAACAGGAGGGTCACTATGAGTCCGATCTGTGTAGTGAGACCCTGTAGACCCTGTACTAAATACATTTAAAAAAAGAAAAAAGAAAAAGAGATAGTAGAGTGGCATAAGCTTGGAAATTGGAAACAAAGTATGGAATTGACTCTTGATGCTGCCATTTAGTACTCAATTTGCGTTATTAATTATTCTGAATCACACATTTCTTATCTTCTCAAAGTAGTATAATAATAGCATTTTTATTGTCAAATTATATTCAATCTTATGTTGATTCAGCATAGTGCAAAGAACCACAAAATCTTATTATGATTATGATTATTACTATTTCCATGGGTCCAGAAGAGTCTGATTTGAAGAGCATAAGTGTCTAATGAAGTTTTTATAGACCAAAAGGAGGACTAAAATGAAGCTGGATCAAATCTTTAGAAAACATACACTTCCCTGGTTGATGCAGAGTCACTTAGTGACATTATGAAACTTGTGTCACTTAACTAGTAAGACTGGAACCTCTATAAAGATTCTGATAGAATTTTGGATAACAAGTCATAAATCAGATTTGGTAGACTTTACAGAAGTATATTCACTGGAGAATGAAAAAAGTATGTATTTGCATGTTAAATCGTTTTATTTAAAGATAGAAAATAAAATTCAAAGCTAATGCAGTACAAAAGCCAGTAGTAGTTCCCTTTTACAAAGAACATGTCTGAAGAAAAAGCATAGCCTTGAAATTTGAAATTTAGTCACGTCTTAAGTAGTATTAGACTGCGTTAGTAGTCTAAAAGGTGCTTGCCTAAGGGTATCTTGGCATTCCTTCTGTTACTTCAATAGGCTTTTGATATACATTTGAAAAATCAAAATTCTGTTCAGTATTGATGTTTGCGGCTGACTGTAGGTAAAAGATGAAGAAAAACGACTAACGTGATATTCCCTTCCTTAGAGTTTCACAATATTCCATTTGCAGAGAAGATCATGGTATAAAGAATACACTCTTACCAAAGTGTTACCAAATGAATTTGCAGAAAGCTGAGATGTGTTTGGTCTCTTTGCTTCCCAACCTACTTTCACGGGTTGCCTTTCTCTTCCATGAGAACCAGAACTTGCTAGGCCCTTTACTGAGAAAAACAGATTTTAAGAGTAATTAAGGGTAGTTTGAGCAAGGCCTAGTAATGTTCAAGAGAAGTTAAGGATCAACCTCCAGAATTAATTGATTTGGGAATTGTGGAAGAAAAAAAATTAGAACTAGATTCCACTTTCCAGACTGTCACTATACATTACAGAGTTTCCATTTTTGTTTATTTGATTTATGACCTTCTGGCCTATAGCTTCCACTTTCTCTGTTTTCTGCCTTATTTAGCATATAGAGCACAATGTTACTCATATACAATATGTACAGTATACTTCATTAATTTTGTGAATTCTAAATTGGAAAGCAGAAATAGATGTCAGCCGAATAATGGTTTTGTCAACACCAATGATTCACTAAACTTGAACTTATTTTGTTTGTTTGTTTGTTTTGTTTTTTTCCAGAACCGGGGATTGAACTCAGGTCCTTGTGCTTACCAGGGAAGCGCTTATTCCACTGAGCCATCTCCCCGACCCCAAAATTCTGGTTTTTTGTTTGTTTGTTTGTTTTGTTTTTTTCCTTGAACTTATTTTGGAGGGAACTTAGCATAAAGCATGAATGTACCTACAAAAATATCTAAGTTGTAGAAAAGAAAATAAGAAGGCAATTGTTGCTGGTTCCAAGAATAGTGCAAGAGTCATCACTACTATTTCAAAAGGCTTTGCTATATCAAGAGGATAATAGTATTGGTTGTGGGGATTAGGGTACATATTTTTTGAAATAGCAAGATAGATGAGAAAAGTATATGAAAGAGTTTACACCAACCATCATGGAAAAACTTCAGTTAGATTTCCCTTTAAGGTCCTTTCAAATACCTATGAAACCATCATCATGCCATGTAGCCAATAAAACAAAATCATCTCTGCAATCCTGCTTGAGGGTGGCCTGAACATCATTGAGGGATAACAAAATATTTTTGGATCCACACCATACTGTAATCACCTTGTGACTTGAGGCAGGAGCCCCCAACCCTGGGACCATGTAAGAAACACAGCAGGAAATGAGCAGCAAACAATGGGCTGAGGCCTCACCTGTATTTACAGCCACTCCTTGATAGTCACATCACAGCCACAGCTCCACTTCCCATCAGATTAGGGGTAGCATTAGGTTCTCATAAGAGCACAAAGATCCTACTGTGAACTCCGTATCCCAAGAGTCTAGGTTGTGCACTCATTTTCACAGTCTAATGCCTGATGATCTGAGATAGAGCTGAGGCAGTGATGCTAGCCTGGAAGGTTGGTGTCAATCAGGATAGCATTAGTAGGGAGATTGTACTGCATGGAGCTCAGAGTATATCAATTGCTTGCAGACTCACATCAAAATCCAATTAGTGAATGATAAGTGACAATTAAAGTGCTCATGACATCAGACTTTAAATCAAAATCTGGCATTTATTGTAGCCCACATGTATGCTCCCATATTCTTATTCACTACTTCTCGGGTTGCCACTTTCCTACATGGCACACTTGTTTCAATCAGTTTTGGGAAGCTAATGACAGGGAGGTAACTCTCACAGAAGGAAGTAGAAAAGAAATGTCGCAGGGCAGCTTCTTTGAAAAGGGAGAAAGATCAACAATGAGATAGTAAAAAAACTCTAAGATCACTAAAAAAAGAAGGCTTTCACAAAAGAATATGCTTAGAGTGTTGCTTAAATTATAGGCTCACTGCTATATAAGAGTCTCATCCTCCAACCCCTGTGATATAAGATGCAGTTTTTCTTTATTTAACAAAGCCATGAAACCTTCAGAAATGCTTTGCCAGATCAGTAAATATTCTGCACTGAAAGATCATCCTTTGGAAAGAAAAAGAAAAACATAAAACACAAAAAACAGAAACAATTATTGAAGGCCACCACTTCACAAACATGTTTGTATGAAAATGTCATCCTTTTGGCTGACTGCATTGTTAAAACTAAAACGCCCTTTGCTGCTGGGCAAGAGTTCATACTTCCTGCGGCTAAGGAGGCTTGTCATGAACTCTTAGAAGAAGTTCAGTTGAAAAGGAGGCATGTGTTGCTTTTCTAGTCAGCACCATAACTAGATGAATAGCTATAATAACTGAGGATATTGAATCACAATTGCTAGAGAAGATCCATGAGTCACTTTTTCATGCAACCCTCGTTTATGAGTCTACTGATGTTGACAGTAAAGCATAAATACTTTAAAAAATACTAGCTCATGTGCACAATTCATAAGAAATATATTGTGGTATATTGATACTAATGTCACACGTTGATCCTATTTACTTCCCCTCTCTGCCTGTTCCACCATCGCACTTCCCCTTAGAAGTCTGTCATATCTCTACACAGTCCACCTCCTTGTCTTCTATAATCCATTTTCTACCTTACTTTTAGTTTTTTTTATTGTTTTAATTTTTTTTATTTTGTGCAAGGTCTCACTATGCAGCTCAGACTCACAGTGATCCTCCTGTTGCAGCCTCCCTAGTGTTGAGATTACAGGCATGCACCAACATACCTGGACCCCTTCACTGGCTCAGCATGTGGTGCCAGGGATTGGGCCCTGGGCCCTGTGCTTGGCTAAGCAGGCACTTAATCCACTGAGCTATTTTTACCTTACTTTTAAAATAATTTACACTTTGGTTTTCTGATGTAAGAAAAACTGTTAGGGGCTAGGCTATGTGGATTAGGGGTGTTTAACTCCTGGGGTCTGCAAGACCTTGCTTCAGAAACAGAGAGGTGTGTGGAAAGTCATGTCCTCCTGGGATAGGGGCAGAATGCTAAGAACCTGTAATTCCTGAGGCAAGACAGCCGCTGCTGAGGATGATTGTCAAAATACAGGCATCTGGGGTTAGAGAGAGTCTGGTTCCTGGTTACTTTAACTTTTATTTACCCATTTTCTATTTTTTCCATGAAACATGTGCTACCCTCCCCCTGCACTTCTGGCTAGACAATAAAGTGAGCCAAATGTGGAGGTAACTGAGACAACCAATTAGAAGTAAACTCTTCTTGGTCATCTTTGTACCCTGAATTTTGTCTCTATCTTTCTTTATTCCCCTCTGTCCCCCACATAGATATCCAAGCTCTGATCAACTCTCAGTAAGAAATCATAATATTTAAACTTCTGTGTCTGATTTATTATGCTTAGCATAATAGGCTCAAGTCCCATGCCTTTCCCTACATATGACTCAAACGTATTCTTTTTAATATCTGTAGAATACATTTTCAGGAAAATGTTCACGCAGATATGTTTTATGTGCTTTGTTGTCAACCAAAACTCAAAGCTGAAGAACTTCTCAAGCCTTTCTATGGTATCATAGCAGCAATGGGCAGACCAATTTGTGTTAGTACATTTGTGGATGGTCAGGATGTCATAACCTGATGGCTTTCTGTTTTCCCTCCTTGGGTCAAAGAGTTTGATTCTCAATGAGAATCTACACATTATGTCATCTATAGAAAAATGCTGGCTAGATAAAAGTTGTCACCTGAACTTGACAACATTTTTGAGGATGTAAAGTTATCACCTACATTGAAATACATACCCTTAACTCATGTCTGTTAATGTGTTTCCAAGAGGAAATAAATGCAGAGTGCAAATGTCTTCTTTTGCACATAAAAGAGAAAGTTTCCTAAAGGTTGGTCACTGGATAGAGTTTTGATTTAGACTAGTTACTCCAGAGATTTGTTTTAGGAAATCAGTTAATACTGACAATGTTTTTCAGTGACAAAAACATAGGTGGTACAGTTTTCTTATTTGTCTGATATATTCAACTTGTTTAGTGAACTCCATCTGTCACAACAAGGGAGGAGAACAGCTGTATTCAAGTTAACAGATAAAGTGGCTGCATTCAAAGACAAACTAATTAGGTGGACCATGAATGAACACTGAGAATTGTACCATGTTTCAAATATTCCTAGAGACTTGTTTTTTTGTGGTACCGGTGATTGAACCCAGGACCCTGTGCTTTCCGGGTAAGTGCTTATTCTACTGAGCTATCTCCCCGGCCCCTCAGAGAGACTTTTGAAGGAGCTAGATCTTTCTTTTTCTAGCTGGTACCTGATCACCTACTTCACCTTTCAAGAGTTTTAGCATTGCTTGCCAACAACAAAAGACCCCCAACCTGGGAGGAATGGATCTGTTGATCATTTGTAAATAAGCAAGGTGAATAAACTTGCCCATGCCAGAAGAAGGTCAACTGCTTGGAAAAAAAACGGTAAGGGTTTCAATATTATGTATGAGACAATTTCCAATCTATTCATCCTGATTTAATGTCAGGGCAAAATAGCTTGGGATTGCTACAAAAACACTGATAAGCCTGGCTGCAGGCTATTATCCTATTTTTGTGAAGCAGTCTTCTGTAATGACAACAACCAAAACCAGATTGTTCAGTGAATGGGACATATGTAACACACTCCTGGTATCACTGTCTCCCACCACCCCCAAATGGGTCCATCTGGTTGAAGGACACAAATTTGGTCTCACACTATTTACATTATGATGAGTTACACAATGATTTCATCATCTAGTACAGGACAATGATAATAGAAGTGAAGTGCACAGTAAATCTGACACACTTGCATCATTCCCACACCATTTCACAACCCCGGTCTATAGAAAAATGATCTTTCAGGAAACCCCTGGTGTCAAAAGTACCACTGAGTACTGAGTACCACTTACCTAGATAATTCATGTACCATGTAACTCTATCATCATTTTAGAAAGAAAATGTTGAATTAAGTACCCAGCTAAAGCAGTTCTTGAAAAAAAAATAAACAAATCTTTCTCACTTCAATTGAAAACAGGATTTAAGATCATATGGGAAAACAAAGGTCTTCCCCAGAAGAGTTAAGCCTTAAGGTGAAGAATGGTTTAAACTAGAAAAATGATTAGACTTCGTGACTTCCTTAGTGCTTGTCCTATATATCTCAACACATTGAATCTTAGAAGTACTTCTCTGTCATGCAAATGTAATTGAAAATAGCAATATCTCACATGATGTAATTGTTTTGACTTTTCTTGGTTTTTGGTAATGTTGACTTGTGTAGCTCCTCAAGTTCTAGATGATTTATCAGTCAAAACATCACCATATAGCCATCACTCAAATTCTCATCACAAATAATAGGACACATAAAGACAAAGTCAGAAAGACTAATGATACATAATTATGCTATTTATTCTTGAATAACAACTTTTGCTCTTTATTAAAAACAATGTATCATTATTAGTCAAGTTGATGATATACATTCCTTTATGTTCTTCAGATATGAGTATGAAAGGTGTATGACTGTCAGTGGAGCTGTCCAATTGCTGAAAAAAATCTAATTCTTTAACATATTTTCCTATCAAGCTAAAGTGCTGCCTAGGATGCTCTTGGAAAGTGCTGAGGCACTCTCAGAGATCAGTATATAAATTCTGTTATAAAATGAATGTAATATTAAAATTGAATTCAACAATTTTAAGACTCAACTGCACTTAAAGTTCTCACTCTTGCAATTAAGTTTTAAAATTTACATAAGAATGTATATAACAAAAGATTCTGCACATTTGATGACTCAAAAGCATGAGTTTTAGACTTAATATAATGTAAGAGGGAGGAGATGATAAGAGAAAAACAGATATAAATATGTTTCAGAATGTTTTATTTTTATTATACTGGTAAAATGTTCCAAATCCATTATATCAACTATTTATTCTATTACTTAGGAAACACACTCAGCTTTTGTAAAATGTGAATTTTCTTTGTAAAACATTTACCAGCACATTGCCTTGTAATCTCAAGAATACATTTTATTTTTAAATTGAAATAGTGATAGTTTGATTTGTTTCATTGTGATGATTCAGAAACTATAAATTACCTGATGAGTCTAGGGTCCAAGAGATACAAAGTAGGTATGATCAAAGTTTCATTACTTAAATGGACTCTTTAGCTATATATTCTGATGCATAATACCCACATTATTTTGTTACTATAAAGAGGAGGCCATTTTCAATGGGTGATCATCTGTGTGACCAGATAGAATTTGCTACAACAGAATCAATAGATAGAAGGAGGATCTCATTTGTTTGTTTATTTATAGTTTTTCAATTGAAAACTTTTGTGATCCCTTGTCTAAATGGTCTTAGGAAATGTTGACTAATTAGGGTCTTACCCAAATTTTTAATGATGCTTGTGAATATAGAGAAAAAAGTTCAAGATGTTTCTTTTTCTGTTTTACCCTTATTATTATCATTATGTTTTACAGCTCTTAATATGTATATCTTTGGCTCTCTGAGAGGAAGAACTCTACAAAAGTTAGATAATATTATCCAATGGGTATAGTGCCCTTCACACTCAATATAGCAATGGTAGTTGCAAGCTACATGGAGAAAAAGTGTAAGGTGGTGATCCAAATGACAAATTAGCATGTTTTTCTCTTTCTGAAGGAATTAAAATAGCTAAATACAACGATTGGCTTTCCACTGTAATGGAAACAGTTCTTAATTTTAGGTAGCTGATTCATTAAAGGAAAACATTGCAAAACCTCTTTACCTAGACAATTAGTTATTGTGTTTTTCCTTCTAATGCACTATTATAATATACACAGAGATTCCATTTAATTCTGCTCATGTCTTACCAACTCTGAGACCTGTAGATTTCACCTCTAGAGATAATGTAGCCCTTGCTGCCAAAACCAAGCTCTCCCTAAAGCACAAATTAAAATTCCATCTTCCAATCTAGGACATTTCCTTTCCAGTAAAGGTCCCCTAATGGATATTAGACTAAAATAATAGCACGACAGTCAAAAAAGTACTGTTTATTTTCAAACCCTTCACTACAGAGAAAAAAAAAACATAGTGAGCTAATTTCCTTTGTTGTATGCTCAGTTAAAAAAGAATATTATGTAAATCACTGGCAATCTACATTCAATGAAACAAATAAATAAACAGAAAAATTATGCATAAGGTAAGTGTAATCTAAACTGTCCTACAACAAAGCAAAATCAGAATTCACCTTATGCAGATCTCAAGTGAATCAATTCAAACTCTAAAGGATGATTTTAATGATGACTTTATCTAAAATTCATATTTTAACAAGGCATGTTTATAGCATAAATGTTTAAATTGGATTAATTAGTACATATAGTTTAGGTTTTCTTACTGTTTAAAATTCTTTTTCTTGCTATAGTAGTAAATTTAGATGAGTTGAGTGCTCAAATGATTCTCCTAACGACATTTGGCATTTGTACAGTGCACTGTATTTTTTAAGTACTTTATAATTACAGTATTAATTAGTTCAGTGACACAGTGATATTGTGAAGAGGTCTGCATCATTATCCCCTTTTACAAATGAGGAAACTTTAAATGCAAAGGACACAGCAATGCACATAGCAACTAAATCAACTTAAGAGAAAAATTCTTCCCCATAACTTGTACATCTCTGATGCACCAATTTATCAATAAGAATTTACTTTGTTTTCATATACACTTTGCTCCACCAATCTGGTTAACATTTTCATTCATGAAAAAGAGGTTTAATTTCATATATACCTACCCCATATGCCCCATTTACATTTATCATATATATACATATATATATATATATATTTATTTCATATGCTGTACATATTTCATTCAGAATGGTACAAACTTAGAAAGGGACAGAAACAAGGGGAAGTTCTTTAGGTTCATTGTATCTTGTCTCTCACAATAAAACCTCATTATACCTCTGAGCCTGAAACATTGAACATAGAACCTTATGAGTGAATGGACTCCCTTCCAGGAGGGGCCTTTGATCTGGGCTCTTACTAATAGGTAGCCATGTCTCTTTCTGGAGCATCTCTGATGCTTTATGCCTGGGAAATATGAAATAATAAATTTTAAAACCTGATGAAGTTGGAAGATTCAATCAAGTTTCTGGTTTAATAACTCAATGCAAATTAAGTACAGTTTCCAAAATGTTATGAAATAATTTTTGATTATTTTAAGCAAACAACTTCAGCAAACATTAACCACTTATTTAACTTTGGGTTTCTGAGGGAGACCTGAAAATTAGTAAGACAAGTCCTCTGTGCTCATACCATTTGTAATTTAGTAGAAGCATATAAACATGCAAACAAATTAAGACAGTACACTACAAATAGTCATTAGACATCATGGTATTGGTCAAACATAGTTTTAGGGAGGAAAATGGTGAACTAAGAGTTAAACATCACCATCTTAATGAAACATACTTTCTGGTGGGTAAATGAAAAGGTTATCAGCACTGTGACACTAGAGAGATGTCAAACTTACCCATGAGATGTGAAGAGGATTGTCGATGCTAGTTTATCTAACAGATAGAGTGGCTGTGAAAGATTCGTTGATGAAGTAGATTTTAAACTTAATAGTGTAAAGTGCGATAATGACAGCAAGGAATAAGAATGTTAGAAGAGTTGAGAGATTGGAAGATGAGGACATAAGGTGATTGAATTAGAAAAATTGCTACATGGAGACAAAAACATAGCAGAGAAAGACAGATGGGTGAATACCTGATCATATAAGCACTACATTAATTTGACAAGGCTAGAACTTAGAGTACATGGGTAGTTGGGTTCCTAGAATTAGTAAAAATCTATGTGTTCACAGACCCTGGAGTACTAAAAAGACTTTAATAATAGCTGCCCAGTAAAAAGGTTAACATGGGTGGTACAATGTAACACTCACTTGGGTGTTGTGCAAAAGAAAGGCAATGAAGGAACAGGCTATATTAGAACTGCTTCACAATCTTTACTTGCTTTTAAAAGGAACTTATTAATAACAAAAATAAGCAAACAAAAGAAAATAAAATCAGAGTAGCAGCAAGACATTCTCTTGTATTTCCCTTAATTTTATTCTGTTTGTACTCATTCCTTTTCCACCCCATTATTTATATTAAGGCATCAACTGAGTGCTACTGAAAGTAAAGCAAAGCCAAGCCAAACAAGTCCCTGAAAGTGAGAAGCTCAGATGCCCATTTCTGGATTGGGTTTTGAAATTTTGGGGCCATAATGTTTTTTTAGTTCTCTAAAATTCTAGAGGGCAGACCTTTGTCTGAGTGCTTATTAGTTAAGATTTTTTCCAAATTTCTGGGTTGTCTTTTTGCTTTGTTGGTAATTTCTTTTGAAATGCAAAAACTTCTCAATAAGAGATGTCAGTTGTTAAATCTCTCAAGTATTACCCATGTGATTTGATTTTTGTTCGTAAACTCTTTGCCTATCCCTATGACTTAAAGAGCTCTTCCTACTTCCCCTTCCAGAAGATTTAGTGTCTGTTTTAATCTTTAGATCTTTAATCCATTTTGACTTTAGTTTAGTGCATGGTGATAGACTAAGCCTTTCAAGGTCATTGAGGACTCAGGAAATAGGAGAACATGTACTGTAACATTATGTAACTCAGTTGTGCCCTAAATTTTCTGATCAAGGAGATTATGGGGCCACAGAGGAAAGTGATCAATGAGGTATAATGTGCTTAAGGAGAGTCACCTGCAGAGAAAACATTCTCTCAGGCTTTCACAGAGAGGAAATTGGTCAAGCAATGGCTGTGACTCATCCACATAACTGACACTGACAAAAGATCTAAAAACTGCTGCAGGGTTTCAGGATAAATCCTGCAGGGATTTGACTGATCTTATCAGATACAAAAGTTACATTTCTTGTTATATAGGTCTTTCCTTATCTTGGTCTTAACCATCCAGCAGAAAAGTATAACAACGAGGTATAAAAAGTAAAGTCATATTAATATACTGAGCTGTAAAAGGTTCAAATCAACAACTTCTGACACTGCCAATCTTATGGAAAACCCACTATCATTGTGGACTTATGGACTATATTGGAATATTTTCACTGAATTCACGCACCAACAATATTTAAATGACAATGGAATAGCCTTCTCTGACAAAACTAAACAAAAAAGGAGGATACAAATGAATGACCATTTTGTATATTCTGTATATAGATATACAGATAATTTCTCTTAATTCAATGAATAGAAAAATTTGTACTAATAGTGTTCATGGACAGGATATCATGTCTGCATCTTGTACTATGAATAACCACTAAGAAGACATCAATATGCAATGTATTAATTAGTGAAACTGTGCTAGTAATCAGCTTTGAAACTGTCTCACTGCTATTTTTTCTCAATAAAATTATTTTTAAAAAACAAATAAATAATAAAAACATAAAAATAAAAAAATAAAGTGAGAAGCCAAAATGAAATCTTGGAATCCACACACTATAATATATATGTTGTAGGGTAATAATAAGCTTCTCTTCTGGAGGGTTAACAACCTAATTTTGCAGACCAAAAATTATAGAAAAAGAAGGGCTGCAAGGACAACCAACATTTTAGACCTAGTCTTTCAAGGTCAGTGAGGACTCAGGAAATAAGAGAACATATACTGTAACATCGCTCTCAGTTTGTTCCAAATTTTCTAATCAAGGAGATAGAAATTATGGGGCTACAGTGGAAAGTGATCGATGAGGTGTAATGTGCCTAATGAGAGTCACATGGAGAGAAAACATTCTCTTGGGCTTTCAAAGAGAGCAAATTGGTCAAGCAAT
>NDGN011541058.1:0-23374 GCA_002564285.1 Tympanoctomys barrerae | reverse complement strand
GCAAGCACAAGGGCCTGAGTTCAATCCCTGGTTCCACCAAAAAATAAAAATAAAAATAAAAATAAATAAATAAATAAATCAAACAAACCCACAGAGTCTTCAAGATAACTTGCTTGAGTCCCCTCCTGGATCCAATAACTGGGAGCTTCCTGCATTTTCTTTACAATAAATCCTGATTTCTGCTTTCGTTCTAAAAAAACTTTTTCTCAGACTTCTTTTGCCTCTTGTAATTCTTTAGGGTTGAAGGAAGAACCCACCAGCTGTGTCATAATAGTAAACTTTTCTTAGTAGTAAAGCAAGAAACATGTGAGTGTCCTATCCCAAGAGGCCTGGCTGATTTAACTACTGCCCACTTCTACCCTAATGTGCTTGTGCTGTCTGAAAGCTCCATCCTCTCCTCATTTGCGTCTGGAAGCACGTCGAGTTAGTCTTGATTCTCAGTTACGAGGTGTTCTCCATACTAAACTGTCATGCCACTTGCTTGGGTTCTCTCTCTCTCTCTCTCTCTCTCTCTCTCTCTCTCTCTCTGTCTCTCTGCTTCTTGGAGAGTCAATCTCTCTGAATCTGTGACACAGCTGGGGGGCTTCTCTGCTCATCCTCTATCTGCAGGTACAGAGGGCAATGGGACAGCTAAATGGAGCCAGTGCTGAAGAGACACCCTGCAGTTCACCTTATGACCAACAGAGAGAAGCAATGAGGAACCAGGGACTACAGAACTCACTAAAGACCCTGGCCTAGCGGGCTTCATAGCACTGTTTACAAGCTAATCTTACTTCTTTGTTACCAGGCTGCTGCTCTGTGCAGGTGACAGTGGCAAATGGACCAGAATTTCAATGTCTTCTTTGTATTGATTTCCATTTATTTTGATCTTTCAATCTTTTCTCTTTGCCAGAGAAAGGTTTTGACCAAGAGAAGTGTTATTCAGAGTTGACTCCTTGCTAAATTGTAACCCTATAAAAGAAAACACTGGCAAGTAATAAGACAAGTGACAGAGAAGGGTCCACAGAGGATTGATCATGGGGCAGTTGTAGGACAGCACATCAAGGCAGTGTTCAAGAAAAAGAAAGTTGGCCATGTAGGCTCACATTTTTCCTCTTCATCTCAGGTTCTGAAGACGATCAGACCTTGATCACCAGAGCTTGGCTTTGCATGGTTTCAGCTAAAGAGGTTAGAACAATCAGGACTAAGTCAGACTATATTCTGATTTCATTCTGTTCATGCAACAGGACTAAAAACATGAAAAATAATTTTGCCTTTGGTACCTACTACCTCAGTTTTCCTGAATGTCTATTGAAAGTGCAGTTCCTTTTTTTTTTTTTGCTTTTGGAGTTCCAGTTGGCCTTTACTGAGATAAATTAACAAAAATCAAGATTTTTCCAATCATCTTTCCTGAGCCTTATAAAACTCAGCAGACTGGTCCATGTACATGTACATGCAACATGACACATCCCAACCCAAACAGAGCCCCACTGGCACACTTGCCTATTTTCTCTTTTCCTAAATATTCACAAATTTTGAGTCCTACTGTTCATATGCTGGTATGTTGTCTTATCTCAGGTTTCCCCGTTGAGTCCTGAAGCATAGGCAATTATTGGGATATTTTTTGTTGAGAATTTCCTAAATGTTGTTTTCCTGTTAAGTCTTTTATTTATATTTATGTTTATTATTTATTTTATTTAGTACATTTCTTTGTGATATTAGGAATTGAACTCTTGTGAATGCTAGGCAAGCACTCTACCACTGAGTTATGTCCCCAGCCCTGCTAAGTCTTTAATACATTATTTGTTAAAATTCCCCACCCTATGTGTCTAGCTTTTCCCTATTTAACACTTATGCCTGAACTCTCATTTGGTTTCCTGCTGCTGGACTTACGAGGGAGTCAACCATCTGTCCACTCACCCTTTCACTTTCAGGGAGAGCCAGACATAAGACTTCCCAGCCTCCAGATTTCTGTTTCTGTTGGTCATTCTGGCTCAGGATGAGGGCCTCTACTGAAGGAGAGAGAAAACAGTCTACTTTTGTAATGTTGTAGCAGTTAATGAAACAAATTTATTTATGGCAAAACATTCCAAAATACTAAGCAGAAGGATATCTCTATGATTACACAATAAGGGAAGAGATTATGTAGCATTTCCCCAACATTTTTTCATAAAGCACATGTATATGTGTGTGCATCTGGCCTAAATTAATCATTTCAATCAGCGTGCTGAGCATTATTCACATTTGCAAATACTGCTGTAAGTAAATTTAAAAGGAAATGTCATCTTGACAATATCTTAGAAAAGTTTTCTTGTTTTCTTTTTGAAGAGTAACAATGAGATTTTTGATATATTACAACATACTTGAATTTATTATTATGAAAGATTTTCTTATTGTACTTCCCAAGCAAATATTGCTAATTTCTAACTACTTTTAGATGTATAATTCATAAATGATGTAACAAAAGTATTCAGGTATTTGAGTAAGAAATCAAGCACTAAATAAAATGTCATATGATATGTCAAAAGTTTTTAAAACGTATATTTGAATAAGTTTTGAATAACATAAGAAGTGATAAAAGACCTCACAAATTTTTAAAAATTCAATGCATTCCACCTCAAAACATTAAAACATTTTCTCAAAAATTCTAAACACAATAAAACAGAAAATCAAAATGATTATGTTAATTGTGAAACACATTTTAAAAATGCATAATATTAATATGCTAAAATGTTACATGCACATTAGAGAAATATTCTAACACCAGGAGCAATAAGTAGGAAAACTCAAATAAAGTGTGTGTATGCTCAGCATGTAGATGTTTCATGCGGCCAGGGAGATAGCTCAGTAGAATAAGTGCTTCCCTGGCAAGCTCAAGGACATGAGTTCAATTCCCAGTTCCACCAAAAAAAAAAAAAAAAAATCAGTCTTACTATTCAGACATTTTGTATTTATCCTGGTTTGGGGCTTTTACAAGGGAAAGAATACAGTACAGGACACATTTTATAAGATTTCATAATCATATAGAAAGAGTGCAGGAAATCTGTCCATAGAATAAAGACCAAGCTGAAGGCCTGGATCATAATTTCCTACATGGACGCAGTTGTAGACCTAGAGCCCCTAATAATGCCTCTCCCAAGTTCAACTGGAGGCCCAGCACCCATGACAATGTCTCATGCAGGCCCACTTCATGGACCTGTGCTGGAAAGGCTCAAAGTTCAGTGGTGGAAGTTAGACAGACTATGCCAGCAAGATGAAGGATCTGTGCGAGCAGGCTGAGGGATCTGAACTGGAGCCTGGAAGTATTGCTCAAGGTAAAAACCAGAACTCCCCCAAAAGTACCACAGCCATTCTCAGCAACAATGAGATCCTGAGCTCCTCCAGTGATGAAGAAAGCTGAGTTCCCATCAGGAAAGCCAATACAGCAAGCTTCTCCATGAGGCTGAGCCGCATGCCATCTTTCCCTCCAGATCCAGAAAGCAATGCTCAAGATGAGGGCCAGAGCTCCCCCCAAATTAATTATAACCATTTTCAGCCACAAGACCCCCAGCTCCTCCTCTGGCAAATTGATCCAGAAAGCCAGAATCCTAAGCTCATCCAGGAGAACAGCCCAACAAGACCAGCAGCTTCCAACATCTTCCCCAAACAGCAACCCTAACAGCGTCTCCATAGCTTCTCCTATTCTGCCTCTTATGCTGCTAGCAACAATCCTCAGGTGGGCCTCCCACATCTAGCACCACACTAGTTCAATTTAGCTGGGTGGAACAAGTTGACCACAAGTGAACAATCCACTACAGCATTCTTGTCAGAAATATTCTATATTACTTTAGTGAAGTGAACCATGACCAGAGTGCTAACGCAAAAAGTTGTGAAAATGCACCAGCAGTGTGCCTTTTCCTCTTCAAAGCTGACCAGGAATTGAAGAAAGCCAAGTGGAGAAAGGAGGCCACAGCCCTCCACTGGCTTCCCTGCTTTTGTTTTGTTTATTCTTTTGTGTTTTGCATCAGAGAGTAGCTTATCTGAATGGTCCTGTAAACATGAAGTAGTAACCTGGTGACATGTGTAGGTGCAGAGCTGTTCACTGGATTTTCCCCCAAAGAAACTCTATGTATTCACAACACCTGGCCCAATTTAGACAGAGGCAAAAAAAGAACCTAAGCGTTTCTTCTTAAGCACTGGCCAGAGATGAGAAAACTTTACAGAAGGAAAAGGGCAGTATGTGCCATCCACTGCCACTTAAATATGGCATCTTAGCGTGGCACAAGTTACATTGGGTGAGTGTCCTGCACACTGATTTCTTCCATAATATGAACACAACATCAACTTTGTTTTGATTTCTATAACACGCACTGCTCTTTCATTTCTAGGACAAAAGAAAATCATAGCCAAGAATTATAAACAAGTCCTGTGCCCAAGAATGATGCTTGCAAATGTGAACATGTGGCTACCTTCACATGGATCTTTTATAAAGACATTCTGCTCAAGACGTTCAAAGCAATCATGATCAATAGGGCCTTTCCACTAGAATATACCAGAGATAATATTCTACTCGTAACATTGGGGTTTCTTTACATGCCATGTCCAGTGAAGGGGGCCACATTGCTTCCTCTGAGTTCCTTGGAATGGGCTGTATAGGAAGGGATGGGAGTCTTGTGCAGATGCCCATCAGGGAGAGGAAAGGAGAGGACTGTACTGCACCTGAGGTTGTGCATCTGTCCCCCATCTGTGCACATTAGCCAACAGCTAGTAGAAGTGTCTGTCCTAATGCCCTACTTTCTCTCTCTCTCTCTCTCCCTGTAACCTTTTCATGTTTTACTCTTCCTGAGGGAGAATGCTCTTCTCCCAATTGCAACTCTCTATATCCAGTGGGCCCTGTGTATCCTTTCTTTTCTCACTTTGTACATCCAGCTGGGCAAAGTTTATTCTGTTTTCTGTACCATAATCTGTCATGGCTGATTTTGTTATAACAAGATCTGAACAGATGGGGAATGGTTTGCTCAAGAATTACTTGCAATATGAGTGACCTATAGAAAAAAATGGGAAGCTGGAATGCAATCCCTGCACTAAAATCCCAAGCTCATTATCCTCCCCACAGGATGGCTCTGTATCTCACCCCCACAGAAAGGTGCTAATGACTAATCCAGAGACTGACAAAGGAGCCCAACCCTTTGGTAAATAGCAAGGCACAAACAAAGGAGTAAAATACTAACTGCAAAGAGGCACTAAAAATTCTTTGTTATAACTTGTCCTTCTGATTTTATTTTCCTGTCAAATGACACATACTTGAGACACAATGGAATGGAAATGCTGTAAATAAGGTAATTTCCTTACGACTGGAAAAAATCATCAAAATTAGACAGATTCCCATCAGCACTTAATAAACTTTTTTTAACACCTACTGAGTCCAATTTCGTAGTTCTTGAAAGTTCTTGCTAAGCATAATAGGGATGATAATCAGAAATCCTCATGGACAATATGCTGTCTGAAAAGAGTATTAAAAAATAGATCAGGCAATAAGGGTGTCATTAATCCTCTAATCCAACTGTCCATATTTATGTTGATTTTTAAAAAGAAAAAAAGCCACTCTAACTTGTTAATGCGTCCACTCCAAATAGACCATTCAAATAAATTTCAAAAAATCCTTCTCTCTATATGTTCTCTGTTGTTTAGTGTGTATTATGTCAATTGCTCAGTTAGATCTAGTCTGAGGCAATTTCTACATTAAAAATAGCAACATTAACCATATGATCTTTGAACAGTATGTATGGTTCAACCTCATATTCTCCATAAGACCTAAAATAATAGGAATGAAAAAGATAAACAAAATGGGAGAAATGAAAGCTTCATTTCTTCATACTGTCCTATTTTGGGTTTCCCTTTTTAAAATATACTATCCTGATGCTGGGGAGATGGCTCAGCGGAATAAGCTCTTCCCTGGCAAGCATAAGGGCCTGAGTTCAATCCCCAGTTCCGAAAAAAAAAAAAGTACTAACCCTTTTAATATATCTACCAGGCTGGGAATGGTGGTACACCCCGGTAATTCCAGCACTCCAGCAGCTGAGGCAGGAGGATAACTAGCCTGGGCTCTAAAGTGAATTCAAGACCAGCCTGAAACATCTGATGAAACCCTGTCTCAAAAAGAAAGGAACACTTAATGCTTAAGTTTTTTCCTCTTTTTTAATTTTTTGGACCAATTTTCCATGCTTGTATCTAGTGACCCGAACAACTAATTTTAAGACATCAGTATGCAATATAACAACAATTGTTTAATTCTTATTAATTATTATGTTGTTTAGTGAAATTCTGTGCCATTTCTAATTTTTTATTATACTTTATTCTCTTTAGGAAGGACTAAAAAGTAATTTTAAAAATTAACCCGCCTACCCACATTTTGAGTACTTGTCATTTCTTTCAAGCCTTCTCTGGTAAAAATCATTTTTCCCCATATCTCAACATTTAACACCTGGTTAAACTGTGCCACTATTGTCCTTTTCCATTTTAGATGAAATAGATTGTACTGTACAAATAAAAAGAATTGGCTTTTGTCTTCCACAGTGAACACTAAATAACATACGAAATAAGTGTGTTAATTTATTTATAGCTAATAGTAAGAGATCAATTTGCAAATATCCTTTCTGATGGTCAAACAGTGGGTGCCCTGCTTGTTAAAACAGCACAAGGAATGGAAAGCCCTGCATTTGGAGTCAGCATCTTCAGGGGAGCTTCTGTATGGAGCACACTCCACAGGCTGCTCGGGATCCTCAGAAGCACGAGACTGGGCTGCAAACCTGTCATCTTCAAGTGTTGATGTGTGCCCCTCAGCCTGAGTTTGGCATGTTTAAAACTCTAGGGCTTTCCTGTTCTGGAAATTTTCCCCAACATGACTCACAAACTTTGCCAATCATTTTCCAAAGCCGTACTAAAAAATGAATCACCTGAGTAATGACACTCAGTGTTTCAATAGCCCTTAATGCCTGTTAGTTAATTATCCTGCAAATCAGAAAATGACAGTGGTTCTCATTTAAGAGCAACATGAATGGTTTTGCTGCAGTTGAGAAAGTCAGTAAAATTGGACTCTAGAATGCTGGGCATTTTAGCTTGTGTGTACCCCAGAGGACCCCTGTGCCACCTCACATTCTTTCCTACCAGGGATATTTTTCCTTGTATGTGCCCTGCATTAAGCAAGAATATAGGTAAAAAATTTTTCAATCATATTTCCTTGTGCTATCTTTTTGAGGGAATAATATAAATGCTAGTGGAGAAAGTAGAGGTTGCAGGGCCAATGGCTCTTCACCAACAGACACCCACTTGCATACTTACATACTTGTGCACGCACACGTGCACGCACACACACACACACACACACACATAGAGTCATGCACATCATTGCTCACATATCAAAGGCTCTTGGGGGCTGGTGAGATAGCTCAGCAGACTAAGTGCCTGCTTAGGCAAGCACAGGGGCTTGCCTACCCCATTCGATCTATGCCGATCCCACCCTCAGGCATGCTGAGCCTGCGATTGAGTCTGGGCATGGTGGTGCATGCCTGTAATCCCAGCGTTGTGGAGGCTGAAAACAGTAGGATCACTGAGTCCGACCTGTGTAGTGAGACCCTGCACAAAATACATATTTTTTTAAAGGCTCTTGGAATGAGTTTTAAATATATATAATCTTTGTCATTTAAAAAATGTATTTCTGTATCTTACTTTCTTCCTTTAACATTATATAATGTTATGCTTTTCAAGTTTCTCTGGAAAAAGAGATACGAAGAGAGGGGGATGGCCTGGGAGGAAGGAAGTTAGAAGGAGGGAAGTAAGGAGGAAGTGGAGGGAAGAGGGAGGGCTGGAGGAAGGACTGAAGGAAGGGAGGGAGGGAGGAAGGAGGAGAAGAAGGGAGGGATGAAAGAAAGAGGAAGAAAGGGAGGTAAAAGGGGAGAGAGTAAAGAAGGAAATGAAGAAAATTTACTCCTTTCTCATGCTGTGAAGTTATTGTAGGAATATGTCACACTTCATTAATTAAATGTTATTAGCCTAATCCTTCACTTTTGCTTCTGAGTAATATTCTTGATTATATACAATGTTTCCTTGCTGTATGTAGTATGAGGCCATTTTTCTCTAATGTGTTTATTAAATAGTTTATCTTCATCTAGATTGATTTTGTAAAGAAAAATTTAGTCATTATTTCTTCAAATAGTCCTCTCCCTGAGTTTCAATATCCTTAATTTTTTGAAGTATTATACATATTTTGGAGCTTCCTAGGCCATCCTCCATATCTCTTAACTTTTTTATTTCTCCAATATTTGTATTGGGCTATATTCTTATTAATTTTCTAGATCATCAAAACTACATATTAATCATGTAATCTAGTTCATTTAAGCTGTGACATTTTTCTATTTAATTCTTACTGAATTATTTGTATTAGCTTCAGTATCTATATTGATTATTTCTTGAATTTTTTCAGATATGCTCTTTTCTCATAATGTTTTCTTCTGTTATATATTTCTCTTTGTTTCATTGAAATGAGAAGTATACATTTAACTTTCCTTTAATGTTCTGGTTTTTCAGTCTGTGCATATATATCCATCTATTTGTCAACTCTATTACATTTGCTCTCACAGTGGGATTTTCATATGATTAGGAATTTTGCTTGTAAATTTTTGGATGAAAGGTGCCATCCTTAAGAATCTGGTGCTTGTCCTGAGCTGTGACTTTGTTACTATAGATAAATGTCAAGTTCTGAAACCTGAGGCAAAATTACATTTGTTTTAACACAAATAATTCATTTTCCACTTTTGGCCCAGGGAATATGGCTTGCTTTTTAATGTGTTCAAAGGACAATGAGCAATGTTTCGTTATTCCATAACCTCAAAAGGGCTAGAATTTAATGTAGCAGGCCTAATTCAAGCTTCCCCCTCCTATGGAATGTCTTAGTTTTCTCCTTGCTGAAACAAAATGTCCAACACCTAAAGTTAAACTAGGAAAGATTTGTTTAGTTCATGGTTTGTAGAGGCTTTAGGCCGTAATCTGCTGGCTCCAAAGCAGGGTGACATGGCAGGTCAAGAACACAGACAAGAAATAGTTCATAGTGGGCTGAAGGTAGCAAAGCAAGAGACATTAGTAGCTTTATTCTGTCCTTTTCATGTTCTATCTAAGCAATCAGGATTAGGGCAGTGCCAAACCAATCAATGAATTGAGTTAGTAATCACACATCCTTAATCCTAGCACCCTTAATTCCTAGTATTGCATCATGAATCAATCACACACTCTATTCAGCCACCTCAGAAAAAAAACCCATCTCTAAACACATGAGGCTTTGTGTGGATGTCTAGACACAAGCCATAATATGGAACCTGCATGATTGACTTCCAGGTCAGGAAGAGCATATACGCTTACTAAGTAGCACCCATTGGCTTCTTGGTATCAATGTCCAGTGTCCATGGATTTAGGGGATTTTTTTCCCAATATGGCATCACAGCAGGTTTTTTTTTTCCTATTTCATATGTTGTGTATGAGCTCCAAATGGAGCTGTGGGATGGAGATGTGCTTTTTGTATCCACTTACTCTATTTTTTCTCATAGGTTGTCTTCCCCCACTTCTCCGTACCAATCATGTGCCACTTTCCCACATGTGGCTGGGTCACTTTCTTGAGTCCCAGTTCTTTTGTGGTTATGCATTGCTCCCCCTCCTATCATCTCCATGCTGCTGTAATGATGACAGTTGCATAATACCATCATATTTGAAAGAACGTGGTCCATTCTTTCTACCACTTGAAAGCTTATTAAGTATCCTTGAATAATTATTTTGTTGTAGGAGTTACTTTGAAATCAGTTTGTGGTAAAGGTGACAAACCATTGCACCAAAGCAAACCATAGTCGGTATTGAACATAGGTCCCCTTGAATAAGACTGCTTCGTGGCTCTCCTGGCACAGCAGACTGCTGTGTGGAATTTGTCCAAAGAAAATGGCCCTTCTCCTGCTCCGTCTTTCCCTAAAACACAGCCCACATAGTCCTGAGCCCATGAGCATGCAACTTCCCATTCTTGGAAGGATCTTTCAGAAACGCACGTGCTCTTCCTCTGGAAAGGTCAGTTCCTAAAACAGCAACTCCATGGAGGAACTATTGCCATATCTATTTATGAAGGGCAAACACCAGTCTATCTACAGTTAATATTTATAAGCTTTCAAGTTGTAGCGGCAACTATGAAATGTTTGAACTCAATATCCATGCATATTAAGGACCAAGCTGGTGAATACGAGAAGACCCAATCAAGAAGCACGTAGAGCTTATTATCTTTTCTGCATCTTCTCCCATCTCACCTGCACCTGTCCAATGCAGGCTGAGACAGCACCAGACCATGCCAAGAAGCAGGTCATAGTGTACCCTGGGGACACTGGAGGTCTTAGTTCAGCTTGAGGAGAACAAACCACCACACAGCATCTGTATCAATCTTATCTATGCTGTTTTAGCACAGAGGTAACTGTGATAACTCTAACCATGTTACAAGAGCAATGTATTATCACAGAATCACTAATTTGCTGAGGCAACAGTACAATTTACACATTCCCAATCCCATCTCTAATTGTCTGCCACTTACTCTGTGCTGCAAACGAAGACACAGCGGGAGAGGCCAGAAGGGCAAGCCAATACACCACAGCTTTCAGAGCCCACCATTGACACACTCCTTGCTTCCATGACTTTGCAAGAAAATGTTTCAAAAGGAGTAGAAATTCTGCTAGGAAAAGAGATTTTTGAAGCAGAAATCATTGTCTGATAGAGATAATTTTAAAATTGGGACAATTTCAGCCACTTCTCACCTACAAACTGCTCTGAGGGAATTTAAGATCATGGGAAAATGGTTTGCAAACCCAGAGTGTGTAGCTGTGCAAGAGATGTCTGTAGAGTGTGTCCTCAGATGGGGCTGGAGGGTCAGCCCTACAGCTTCTCCCTTTTGTGGGTATCTGACAACTCCTTTTTTGCCTATTGTCATCCTTGCAGATTGTTTCTCCATGCCTTTATTTTTTCCCTTTAATAGCCCACCAAAGCTGACTAAACCTGGGCTACCTGTACTCATTCCTTTATACCTTGCAGATGACATGGAAAGGATGGCGACAGTATTGCCATCCATCTCTTGTTGCTATCACATGGCTTCCTGAGTTAATGGCTTCGCATTCTAGGTGCATCCAAGTCACACTGACCTATATGTAACAAGGAAAAGATCTTCTGTCTCAGCCTTTCCCAAGACTACTAATAAGTAGTAGTCTTATTAGTACTACTAATAAGAAGTGGAGAGATACACGCAAGACAGCTCACCTTAGACTTATCTCCAAACAACAATTTCGGAAGTTGAAAAACACCGAGCAGCCTATGAAGGCCAGTTGCCTGAATACTTCGTGGAATTAACATATTACCCCTGCTAACAGGGAAGTTCCAGGATTTTACTAAACACGCACACACAGAGGCTCACATCTTTATGTGTATGGAGAAAACTAACATTACAAAGCTATTATGGTTTGATCGGTTGTGAAATATACAGTGTTCATATAACACATGCTGAGATTTCAGAGAATGAAGAAATTCCTTCCCGTTTGTGAGCAGGAAAGGTTCTATGGAGGAGGCCAACCATGAGTACAATAGATGTCCAGAAAGGGAAGGAAGACAGACTGATCAGTAAGGGATGCCACTGGTAAAGGCTTGAAGGTGAGATGGAGCCATCCTTAGGGGAGGGCAGCAGGGTGACTTACGTGACAGCACAGGCTCCGTGGACCAGGGAGAAGGCCAGGCTTACAGAGTGACTATCTGATAACGTGAGGCTTCTTCAGTATAAGAAATTAAGCCAAACGCCACAAAGATTAAGGAAGAAAAATTTAGTCATCATTCCTCAACTGGAAGCAGTATTGTATAAGCCAAAATAACTGAACAAAAGGAAAGTTAGTCTTGGGGTATGTTGGAAATGTTGCTTTTTATCCCTCAAAGTATAAATTGGTAAGGTGATAATTTAACAGTTTTTAATTCATAATAGTTTTCAGCCATTTAATAGCTCTTATCAATTAAGCATGATAAAAACCTGTTATGTCTTGTGAAAACTTTGTTTTATTGAGTTATTTTATTCACCATAATAAAACTTCAGAGCATCACCAGTAGGTATGACTTGCCATAATTTCAACAACACTCTAATTCATACAAAATGAAACTACAAAAAGAAAAACCAGTTGAAAAATAATTTATATGTACCTTCAATCAAATTGTTAGTCATCGAAATAATTTGAAATAAATAGGTTGGCATGATGAGCCCAGGATGTAGCCCAGAATTTGCCTTGCATGTGCAAGCTCCGAGTTCAATTCCTGACACCATAAAAATAAACAAAAATAGCAGTCATCTCAGTGTAGCAGTGGATTAGTTCCATGACTATCCATTAAAAAAGTAAAAGGTTGATACAATGTGCTATCAATAAAAACAAATGTGGACCATTGCAGAGGCCAAGATCCTCCTGTCTTGTACTGGAAATTTCACATTTTTCCATTCTCCACTAGAGAAGACTCAACAGCCAGTGAAGGAGGAGCAGTATTTCAGTGGTCACTCAATCTATGATGGCCAAATTCCAGTCCCTATTTAGTTCATTTGAAGAAATCAAGATGAATAAGGGATAAATAAATGAGGAACTAAAATTGATTTTAATAATGGAAAGATAACATTTAGATATTAATTTATTAGAGTTGTTTATCTCAAGAATTATACAGCAATCTTTATGAAGAATATGAATACATTTAGCTAAAGATTATGAACAAATGATGAGCATACTGTGAAAAGTACTGAGAGGGAAAATCATGCAGAATATTGAGAAGTCAATGTTAAACTATATTTTCATTTCGTCACAGGTTCATCCATCCAACACATATTTATTGAGTGTGTAGGATACAGTAATCACTGTCATGGATGTCAGGCACACAGCAATAACAAAAAAAAATAATCTTGGCCTGTTTTGAGTTCAAATTCCAGAAAGAGACACAGATATTTAGAAAACAATCAATTAAATGCATTTACTGCTATATGAAGGAGCAGTTAATTTCTGGAGAGAAATTAAATGAAGTGGAATGAAGGAGAGCCATGGAAGCATTTCATGAAACCAGTGACTAAGGAAAGGCTGCATGTGTAACTCTGAGGAAGAAACCAGGCTGAGAAGAGAAATGTGACCTTGAGATATCTGGGGGAAAGATTGCCACAGGCAGAGGAATCAGAAAATGTGCAAAGCCCAAGAAGATGATGCAGGTTACAAAGGAGAAAGAGAGCAGGAGCAGTATCAAGAGGCAGGAAGTGGTAGATGAGTCTCTAGACTCTAGAGTCTAGAGTCTCTAAACTCTAGTTTGCCAGAGACCTATATATGGGATGAAGAATTCATGTCAAGAATCTTATTTTTAGGAAAGTTTTATGCAGAAAATGTATCCTTTGATTGATTTTTTCAGAGCTTTGTTCTACCTTCTTCTTGAAAAACACTCTGAAGACATGAACAAAACAAGCGTAGAAGCAGAAAACCAAGTTAGCAGATCATTGTTAAGAGGGAGGGTAACTATAGTGGCAACTACAAGGGTAGTGGAAATTGGTATTCTTTGGGATCAACTTTTGTTTGTTTGTTTGTTTTTTATATTTTAGGTAAGGGTCTACAGGGTGTTCAGGGTCTCACTACTAGATCGGACTCATAATGATTTGCCTGTTTACAGCCTCACAAGAGCTGGGATTACAGGCACACACCACCACCACCCAGTTTCAATTCCCATGTCATCATGCCCCAGGAGCAGGGCCGGCATGGCAAGGCTAGAGGATTGAACCCCCAGCCCCTGCACCAGCTTGCAGGCGCTTTAATCCGCTGAACTATTTGGCCGGCCCTGGGATCAACTTTGAAATTAAGACAAACATGGATTTAATGCTGAGGGAGGAAGAAAGAAGCATATAAGGTCGGATATCTAGAGGTTTGGCCTTGAACAGTTGAGCAGCAAGCACATGGTGCTAAGGACTAGAAGTAGAAACACAAGGGGAAGCAGGAGGAGTCAGAAACTATGTCTTTAAGAAGCCTGCAAGATATGCTGAGTAGGCATTTCATAATAAGGCCCTCGTTCCTGAAATATCTGGGCAGGAGGGAAAAGCTTAAAGACCCTGAATGGTGAATATGGTCATTGAAAACAAAAACACTAGTTGAAAACACATGTGAGGTTAGTATAGATAGAAAAGCGATTACAGGACAATACCCGAGGCATTGCAAAGTTAAAAATGTTGCAATGTTGAGGAGAAATCAGCAACAAAGACTGAAAATACAGGCCAGAAAATGATGAGGATTGCTCAGAGGTGTCCTGAGGCCAAGTAGAATCCTTCAAGAAGGATGACGTTATAAATTGCACCGACTACAACTGATATGTCACATAAGACACAGGCTGAAAAACAGTGACCCAGATTTAATGGAAGTCATTGGTATTCAAGGGGAAGTTTTGGGGTGAAAATGGGGACCAAGTCTGAGAATAGAGAGAGTGTGAAAGACAGTGAGTATAGGAAGTCCAAGAAGATTTTATATGATGTGAGGAGACAAGTAGAAATCCAACTGGAGGCCAAGCTTGTTTTGTCCTTTATTATGTATTCCAAGAAAAATAAGTAAATAACTAACAAAATCTCCTCAGTTGAATGAAACACAAATGAACAATTGGCTGTTGTCCAGACTACAGTGAGAAATGTTAGGAGCTTTCTTTTAAATTCATTTTTGCTAAGTACCTCAAACGTAGAAAGGAGAACACATGAACATGCATGTATATGTGAATATGCATGTATGTACATGTATGTATGTGTCCACAGGGAGAATGACCACCTACATAAATGACAGCACTTAAGATAACTCATGCATATTCTTTTATGATTACATTCCTATTTCTTTCTGTTTTAACTCTAAATTTCCATTTATCATTTCATGATGTTTCAAAAGTAGCTTTTAAAACATGCATTAATATAACTGAAAAATGTTTTTGTTCAGCTTAGTTCACTATTTTTCTTTAAACAGAAACATGTGGCGTACATTTTCTTATGACTTAGACATTGTAATGGAGAGCTTCATCTATAGCCTTTTGATTTACATAGCCATAGCCCATTCAAATTTGCTGAAATACATAATTCATTATTATATACTAAGCTACTAATTCTTATGCCATTAGTAATGGAAAATTTTCCATTACTTATAGTAATTTTCTTTTTGAAAAATTCTGCAGTGTTCTTTCTCTACACATAGCTTCTGACATACATGTGCTAATTTCTCTGGAGTATGTATGCAGAAATCAAGTTGATAAGTTATAATATTCACTCATCTTTGATTGCTTGGTGATGACACATTACTTTTCAGTGCCATCATACTAATTTACACCCTTACAGTGGAATATGACGGTTCTCCTCACTTTAAAACCATGCCAGCACTTGGTACTCTCAGACTATAATTTTATTCATTTTGTGGGTGTGAAATGGCAATGCAATGTAATTTAATTTGCATTTCTCTGGTTATTAATGACATAAAGCATGTTTTCACATTTGTACATCTCATTCAAGTTTTCTATTTTGGGCTGCTGCTTCTATTGTTCTTTCATTTTTCCCTTTGACTTTTTGTCTTGCCAAAATTTGTTCAATGGCAGTGTCTACCTCATTAGGAGCTATTTTGTCTCCTACAACTTCTAAGCATGGTGAAGGAAAAAAAATCAGAGAATCCTCTATAGAAATAATGCCACAGAAAGGTGCTGCTTCACTGTTTCATACTATTAACTGGGACAGCTTCAACTCCCAGAAGGAATGCAGAGAGACACAAGTGTTCACCCACACTTATTGACTTCGTGTGCTCCAAGCGCCATATGTATTAGCTGAGCAGACTGACTGCAGGATTGCAGCCTCCTCTTACCTTGTAGTTCATCACTCCAAATGATGTCAATCCCTGTACAGGTCTGACAGGCACTCATGTCCTGCCTTGGTTCTATATCCCCAATCCATTAGTATTGGCTTGAGGTCAGCTCTTTGAATACAAGATCAATTCTAATATAGTTACATTGACTTCTCTGTCTATCAGAGAGTAGATAGAATGTTGAGAGGGATCAATAAATTCCAAGCAACAAATAAGAAAATAATACATAGTGTATGTGAGCCAGTTAGAATGCATGGATTTCTCCATGCTAGGCATTGATTTAAATATAGGTAGTGCAGAAATAATATGTTGGTGTCTGTATCTGAAAGTCAAAATGGAAATCAACTCCTTAAGCTTTATCTTTAGCTGAATAGAAAATAGGAAGTAACAAACTCCTTGGAATTGTGATCAAAATCTTACTTTTCCAAGGCTCATGTTAGCACATTAGACAAGGTTCATGTGTTCTGTCCAAGTGTTTCTGTTGGACGTATCTAATTTCCAAATATAAAGGAAAATATTCTTCATTGCGCTTATTTCCCAGATTTCATATCTATATCCCGCTACATCTCAATTTCACCCCCATTATAAATTTTCTTTCCTATCTCCTTCCTGCCTGTAAAAGTATCCTCTACCCAAAGCCCTGGCTAAATCAATGTTTTCCATAAACATTTTCTTTAGCTACTTCATTCTAGATTGTCCTCGATCTGCAAAACATCTCTGTAGCACTCTATCTCATCCACACCAGTGTAGGGGCTTATTGCGCCTGTCTCTCATGGGTCTTATGTCTCTGTTACCACCAAAATATTGACAGCTGAAGGTGTGGAAGCAGTGTACACTATCTGTGCATGTCTCACCCATGGAGCATAGTGTCTGATTACAAAACTGATGCTGACTTAAAGCTGATTAATTATGACATGCATGAGTTTGCTCAAACCTCTTGCTAAAGCCAGGCCAATTATATTTGTCCAATCTCCACTAAGACTCTATTCTGCTTTTTATAATCTGAGGAACCAAAGCTAGCAGTTTCTGCATTTCTCACCTACTCTTCTAGATTCTCTTTGTACTTTCATCTGTGATAGTTGGTACCTGCTATTAGAAGTAAAATCAAGCATTTCAGATCTGGATAAAATATTTGGATTAAAAGACTCCATTATTCCTTTCCTAGGCTGAAAAAGGTACAGGTTACGTAAAACATTCTGATTTCTTATTCCTGAAGCCCACTGTTACAAACTAAATGGTTCTACAGATGAGAAAGCCATGTCCTCATGGGATCATAAAATGTCTGCAAATCTGACAACACAATGACTATGATAATTATGAAAATGTGTAGCAAATTAATTCTACAAGACAGAAATAATAGACAATAACTACTGTATACAGGTCTAATTGCCAGTGCTTTTCCGATTAGAGGTTGTTTAATTTCCATGAACAGCCCTGTATAGTAGATACTGTGACTGCTGAACATTGATCAATATCCAGACTCCTCTCTTTGTTATGTGCTTCAGGACTGGGCATCAGAGCTCCTTAGCTGGCTCCTTGTCCTCTGCCTTACCCCCCAATCCAGCCAGTGGGATATAGCAGCAATATATTAGTGCATGGGAGGAGAAAAAGTCAATATTTTACTTTACCAGCCTCCTTTTCACTGGTATGTGTTTTGACAAGGAAGACTTTTCTCTATGAAAATCCACAGCCTGAACATCTGCCCCACTTCTAAAGCTATAACTCACTAAAGAATATATTAATCATCTTTCCTCTGGCCCCTTTAGATGTCAGTGGGGGACAATCTCTTATTGTTAGAGTTACTTACTATCCTTTAGTCATTTCCTGAGGGAATATACATAGGACTATAAATAACTTTTTGAAAAATTCTCTTACATTGCCCCTTTTGAGTATAGCAATTTACTGTCTTGATCCCAGCCATTGCAAGCAAGAAACTGAGGTACAGCGATATTTATTGTCTTAGTTGCTTTTCTCCTTGCCCCTTGCTGAGACAGAAAACTTGACACCCAAAGTGAAAGGGGGAAAGGTTTATTTAGCTCATAGCTTGCAGAGCTTTCAGTCCATAGCCAGATGGCTCCAAGGCAGTGTGACACGTGACAGAGGGACAGACTTTTCATGGCAGCAGAAGACAGCAAAAGCAACAAGAGGGAGAGGCCAGGCTCTTTCTGTCCCCCATACTGTGTGCTGGCTACTTGCCCTATGATGAGTGCAGCATTCACACCCTTAATCCCAGTGCTGAACCTTGAATCAGTCCCAAACTCTACATTTAGCCACCTAAGAAACACCGCCCACCACATGACTGCATGAAGCTTTGGCACAGCATCAAGACACAAGCCATAACACTAAGCTTCTTACTCCAGATCACCCAACAAGTGAGTGGCACAGCAGAGACTCAGGTCCTTGTCACTGGGCTCCATACGCTTTGCTCCTGCCCTCCTACTCTGATGGCTTTGGGTCTGCATGTCTCTGAATTTAGCCAGACAACTGTTTTTCACTCCAATATAGGCCTACACTTCGTCCTTGCCAGATGAAGTCAAGAGTAAAACCTCTTCCTTTGCCAGGAGAGAAAGATCACAGATCTATTTCAGAAAGGAATGTGGGCAGAGTTAACCATGAGGAAGGAAACAATTACTTTTTTGGTTTTCACATAATCAAGGTTCTATTGCAATCTGTTTTGCATTTGCATAGTAGAGATAGACAAGAATGGTTTACAGAAAAATGAAAACTAATACGCAATGAAAAGGAGGGATTAGTGACTGAAAGCTGCCATGGAAAGCCAGAGTTCTGCCTGGACACTGAAAAGGTTCAGGGCAGACTTCTGCCCCAACTAATCCCATAGCAAACTTGAATTTAATACAAAAATGAACTTCAAAAAGGAAACTTCCATGGAAGCTACTCCAAGTGGCTAATGTGACACTCCACCCATATCCTACAATAAATCACTGAAAGCATGCAATTAAATCAAATTAAATAAGCTGCAGTGCCTCTTCTTGCAATTTGCCACAAAGACAATATTGCTTTAATGCAATTGTATATTAAATGCCTACTATAAGTGATAGACTTTATCTACATAGCATTAGTGAATGTCTCCACATGCTTGCAAGGTAGACAATACTTTTTCCACTTGTCACATGCAGCGGGGGAGAATCAGACTGTTTAAATTAGTTTACTTAAAAAATGTGAGTGGAGAAATCAAACTCAAGCAGTTTATCAGAGTGTGTGTGTGTGTGTGTGTGTGTGTGTGGTTATTAGATTCACAGATACAAAACTAAGCAGTCAAAGTCAAAAGCCTGGGAAAAGGTGAAAACTGCCTTGATCTCTACTGTTCGTTTTTTTTCCAGGTCCGTGGCACACATACCATTTCAATCGACTTTTGAGATTGTGCAAACAAAATAAACTGTGCTTAATAATCTGTGTTAGTTGCCTAAAAGCAAGAACAAAGTATAAGACTAAAATGATGTAAGAATAAAGTATAGTTGCATTTTATGTAGTTGGACTCTTCACATCAGACAACCAAAATTATTAAACTTGTTCGCTCCACAAAATATGCTAATTACAGAATCTACCTGGCATTATCCAGGGCATAGATTTATGATATATTTTGTGACCTAAGAAAAAAGTAAAATCATGTTCCTTTCCTGACAATTTCTAAGACCAGTTAAGAGGAGACAAATTCAGTTTTAGATGGCACTCCTTTCACATTCCTCCTCTCTTTCTTTCCTAATCTGTGTCAATGTGCTCGCAGTGTATCAAGTACTTTATTCAAAATCATTTTTAAAAACTACACAGTTACGGAACCATAAGCTGAGAGTTTCTATGATCACTCAGTTTCGGGGAACTCCAACAGATATAGCCCCAAGATCTGGTATACATGCTTGCCCTTGCTGCGTCTAGGGGTTTTTTTCCCCCCAGAGGTAGAGAGATTGTAGGCTTCTGCTGTTGTAGGCAGGGCTGCTAACAGTGTTTACAAAAATGGTTGAGAAAACTCATGTCTGTCTGACAGCTTTTTACCACATCAATTATAAATGCATTTCCCTTGGGTGGTATTATCTCTCACCCAAGGAATTTTCCACTGTCCTGGAGCATTTGCTGAGGAGAATTGATTAGGAAGGCAGCTTCCCAGTAGATGGAGAGAAACTGCAAATGCCTCTTTTTGTTGATGTTGCCCTCATAGCATAAGTACTGCAAGAATGTGAACAATTACAGGAGAAAATTCAAGCAGAAGCTGGTGTGATAGAATTGGCAATTCACCCCTGCAGAGTGGAACAGACCCAGATATGGGAGGCAGAAATATACGTCCTTGGGCAAAGGGATATTTGCTGGTGACTGAATTACAGACTTCAATTATCTATAGGGAACCAGGAAAGATGCGTTTTGTTTGGGGCTGGGGGCTGGAATTATCTGAATTGGTCCAACCAAGCAGTGTTTATCTGGTTGTTTATATAGAATCAATTTTTAAAAAGGCTTTCAATATTCATTTTTCTCTGTATTTAATTAATTTTATTGGTATGATTTAGATACACATAATGATCATAGTCATCATAGGGAATCTGTACCTGTACATGACGTATCCTGATTCTTTCTTTTTCCCCACTTCCCGGCCCTCCCTTGGAATAGTTCATCCACTGCATGCCTTTTCCTCTCCTTACTTACAAAACTTTATTTTCATTTTTTTCCTCTTTTTTATTTTCCCTACCTTCCTTTATTCTACCCACTTCCTAGCTCCCTTTCCCATTTGAATATTTTCTTTATATTTCACAATAGCTATTCTATATTTTGGTCCTTATTTACACTTTTGATTTCTCATGCCAAAGAGGCAACACAATATTTAAACATGTGTCAGATTCATTTCACTTAAGAATACGGTCTCAGGGTCTATCTATTTACCAATAAATGTCCCCAGTTTATCCTTAGGTATGGCTGAGTAGTATTCTCTTGTATAAAACAGTCACATTTCCTTTATTCAGCCATTGGTAGATGAGCACTGGGATGTTTCCAAGACGTGGATATTGCAAATTATAGAAACACACCGATTGCCTCTTCTCTCTGCTCCTTTTCTTCCTTTCCTTTCTTACACCTCTTTTCATTGTCATCATATTATAGTGGCTGAAAAGTAAGAATATGGCTCTCTAGATAAATAAGGAATTTAAACAAGTTTAAACAATTCTGAATTTATTTAACAAGTAAACCTTTAAAAAGTAATAAATTCAGTTACTTATGTTTATGCTATAAAAGGTATTTATGCTTAACTTTGAATAAAGGCTAGTCATTCAACCTTTAGTGGAAACTTTTGTAACATTTAGCTCAGAATCAATATCCAATAAGTATTGAATTAACTTGGTAACTACAAGGGAAGTATAGTATAAATTGAAAGACTTAGGGAATGTGAATAACTATATGGAGGTCAAGGCCTCACAGTTTTTAACCATTGAACCAGTAATGCTCCCATGTTTACCCATTTCTCTGTAGTAAATACAGCAAAATTCCATGTTCAACACAGTCTCCACAAGTCATGTCCAACACTGGCTACTGTAAACTGAGATATGCTACAAGTATAAAGTCTTAAAGCCACAATTAAACAAAATATTAAACTTTAACATTAAATATTAAACTTAGTAACTTTTATGTTCATCATGTGTAGAAATAAAATATTTTCAATATACTGGATCACATAATGTATTCACATGTCTCTTTAATGTGTCTTTTTAAAGTGACTGATAACATTAGACTATTAAAGAAAATGTACTATTCTCCTTTGTATGTGGCTCATAGTCATATATCACATCGCATTTCTACTGAATACCTGTTCAACAAAAAAGAAAAGATGCCATGTGTTTATGAAGTCAGTTATGACACTGCCCCATGGATACAGCCAAAATACTAATGAGAGAGTAATTATGAGCATCATAACACACAGGGGACCGAAAGAGATTTTCCCTATTTCCAGCTGTGCAGAGGCAGCTCATGCGCCTGGGACACCCCAAAGTTAGGACTTTGCTTTTCACCCTGAGGCCACCCATGGTGGCTCTGCAGCTGTCACACCTTTTTCCTGCCAATACTTGGTGTGAAAAAGAATCTTTCAGTGCCACTGTATACAACTCTGGGTGTTATTACCAAAGGAACAATGATCGAGGTGAATGTGAGCGAGTTGGACCTCATGACACAAGGAGGCAAGGTTATTAGGGGTAAATATGTCCAGGTAACCAACAATCCTGAAAATCATGGTTACATCAATGCAGTCTTAGTAGTTTGACAGATGTTTCATACAATAACTTCTTACACTCATTGAAGACTACAGACCAATCAGGAAAATCATAACTTGAATACTGTTGAATAACTCTCATGACTATATTCATCAAGAAAACTATTTCTTAAATTGTAAAACCATTAAAATGTTTTACAAGTTAGTCTTTTATTAAGGGTCTGCTAAGGGTTTATGAGTTAGTGAGATTGAACCATTTGAAAAAGTAAACAGATGTCCTTGCATTAAAGAGTGGGCACTCAGCAACACAGATCTCTCATTCTTAAAAAGCCACCAGTATTTAGAGTCAGTGCAAACTTAATTTAGGGGTCTAGGGCTAGGAAATCTGCTGAAGCTATACTATCTCATAATTTATCATCAGTCCTAAAAAACTAATGTTTAGCTTTATTCTCTATATAGTCTATTTATAATACTTTAAGAATGGCATTAGACTTTTCTTTAGATAATTCCAACTTGGTTGCACTGATGCCCTGAGAAGAAACTTTATTTGCATAAAATAATATAAGAAGGTTATATGTTAGGTGTGCATCTCAAATTTTGTGATCTGAATTAAATAGTCATGGTTTGAAAAAACAAAAAAGAAAAAGAAAGTAGGAAAAAGAGCTGGTATGTACAGTAGGCATAGGAATTTATATAAATATGTATTCAGAGAAAAGCCTGGAAAATATAAAAGATGATTTATGAACAAACTTTGGTTTTTCAAACTATCTCATTATTATACTGCTTATCGCATAAATGAAATAGGCCAAAAAAACTGTTATGGAAAAGTATTTAGCCACCTCTGAGTTTTCTAAATTAAGAATTTCCAAGTTTCTTCAAACACAGAGCCCAGTCATCGCTGCCAGGGGGTGAGTGGCGTTTCTCATGTGCTGACTATGGTCAATAAGTGGTCCTCTCTTGACTTCAGGAAGGGCTGCTATTATTCTGTTGTGTCTTTTTAAGAAACTAGACTAATTAATTTATTTTTTTTATTTTTTAATTAATTTTATTGAGAAACAAATAGCAATGAGACAATTTCAAACCCGATTAGTAGGACAATTTCACTAATTAATACATTGTATTCATAATACAAGATGCAGACATGATATCCTGTCCAAACACTATTAGTAAAAGTTGTTCATCACATTGAATGAAGAGAAAGTAGCTCTGTATATATCCTATTTTGTATATACAGATACAAAATGGTCCTTCATTTGCATCCCCTTTTTTGTTTAGT
>NDGN011541057.1:2512-23012 GCA_002564285.1 Tympanoctomys barrerae | reverse complement strand
CTTCCCCTAAGGGTCCTGGGCTGCCTGCAATGGGCTTCAGATGGGCTGCTGGGCACAGAGCCACCTTGCAGCTGTGCCTGGCCCAAGGTCTTGGGGTTTAGAACAGGAAAGGCAGCTGCTTTCCAAGATGTGGGGGCAGTGCTGGGGCTGTGTGGAGCAGGTGACCAGACCAAGCATCCTGAGCAGGATGGGACACTCTTCAGAGGGTTCGGACAGCTGTCACCCTGTCCCCTGGAATCTAACCACGCATGCAGCGGACAGAGTGCTTGGTCCCCTAGCACACGTGCAACTCTGTCAGGGGAGTCTGTTTCTCCTTGGGCTTGCGCTGCCGTCCAGTTGGGAGCAGCTTTCCAGTCAGCGATTAAAGCACTCCCAGCTGGCGTTTGCCCAGCCAGGGGCAGCAGCAGCCAGCCAGCCTGGGTTTCCTCTCTGCGTCTGCGCAGTTGCTTGTGGCAAACATCATTTGTGCTGCCACCTCTGGGCAGGAGCTTTCAGGGTTGGCCAGGCCCAGGGCTGGCTGGCTGTCTCCCTGGGACATGGGATCACAGCTGTCCCTGGTGATGCCGTATCCGCAGGAAGCAGAGTTAAGTGTTAGCAGGGCTAGCGCTGCCCCCTGGGAACCCAGGGGAGGACCGGGGAACAGGGGAGACTGGGATGCTTGTCATCTGGCTTCTTCTAGCCACAGTGTCTGGTGTCACCCTCCAGATGGCAGCAGTGGCCATCATCACTGACCACCACCATAGTGGCACCTCACCTAATCTTCACACTGACCCTCACCAAGTCTATTTTACAAATGAGGAAACCGAGGCACATGGGAATTTCTTCATTGGGAAGACTGGGTCATAGAATCTTTCAAGTGTGGCCAGTGTCCAATGGCCTGGAGCGCAGAGTGGGTGCCGTACCCGGGTGACCCCAGGAGAACTCCAGGCCTGTGTGGAGGCAGCAAAATGTCCTTAGAGCCGATTCCTCTGGACTTCCCAGGTGGGAGGCAGGGGACAGGTGCAGTGGCCACTCCTGGAGCATAGGCGGAAAAGGGTAGGGAGGCTCCGGAGGAGGCAAAGACAAGGGGAGGTTTGTCCTGATCACCCAGTGGTCACTGGGGAGCTGGGGACAGAAATGCAGGTGGCTGAGGCCATAGTCCTTGGGCTGAGGCCTGGGCGCTCCCTGCCCTGTGTGGCCACTGCTGAAAGGCCCACCCCTGCCTGCGTTCAGCCTGTCCCGTGCGAGGTGCTGCCCACTGCCCCTGGGCCATCAATCAGGCGCTTGCCTCCTCGCTCCTCCTAAGGCCCTGCCGAGTGCCCTCCGTGCTCCGCGGGCGCTGGCTCCACAGCCATGCATCACATGGCGCCGGCCCTCGGCTCCTTCTCACCGACCCTGCGCTCTGCTAAAATATTGTCCTGTGGATGGCGGATGAAAAGGGTACAACCTTATTTCTTCCAAGATCTCCCAATCTCGCCCAGAGGTATAATAAAACCCCAAACTTTCCTTTCAGGAATCATCTTTTATAAGTAATATCTTTCTGCGTTAAGTGGTTGGCACACAATTGTGAAATCAAACACCAGGCCCTGTGGCTCTCGAAGCTTGTAGATGTGAGCAGGGAAGGCTGCCTTTGATGGGGGCCAGTTTCCCATGGATTGTGGGGTACACGGCACAGGGGTTGATGACAATATCATGCTCTGTCACCCAAAACTTGAGACACTTCCTGGGTCATCTTGGGTGTCACTCTGTAGCCCTCAGAGCATGGAGCCTTGGATATCCTACTAGTAAGAGGTTTGGTTCTTGAAACAAGGGAGTAAGTCAGGTGTGGTGGTGCATGCCTATAATCCCAGAATTTGGGATGCTGAGGCAGGAGGTTCACCATGAGTTTGAGGCCAGCCTGGGCTACATAGTGAGTTCAAGGCCAGGGCTAAACTATATAGCAAGACCCTGTCTGAAAAACAAAAACAGGAAGAACCAGTAGCTTAGTGATAATCTTTCCCTTCTCACACAGGGCTGCTTACTTTTGAATGCAAGCGTCCTAACCAGGAATGCTCTGGTTGAACTACATGGAAAAGTGACTTAAGCCTGTATGGGCTTCTGGGATCGGCTCCTGGTGTCCACCGTGGTGCCCCTGAGTGTCATCTAAACTCTTGGTCTGTTCATTTTCACAGCTGTGGGATCGTGGGTCTCCCACGAGTCACCTCTTTTTCTGCCTGTGACCACTTAGTTGTTCCTGATTTCTTTGCTGTTAGGAGAAGCCCTACCCCAAATATGCTTGCTGGTGACAAGTTATGGTCATTGTGACCCGCACAACCACAGTCAAGTGTGTGGCAGTGGGCTTGGAGGGGGCGATTTCCATGGTCGCTGTGCCCGGGTCTTGGGGGAGGGGACTCAAGCCTTTGGTCCCCATGTTGTCTTGGCCCTCCCCACCTCCCGTGTGGTCTTCCTCCTGGTCTCTCCCAACGTGGCAGCTCTGGGCTCAGGTGAGCTTCCAAGAGGCCTGCTAGAAGCCACCGGGCTTCTCGTGACTAGGCCAAAGTCTCCACATGTCACTCCTGCCTCACTCTGTTGGTGACTTCTGTGGAGCCAGCCTGAAGCCAAGGCAGGGAACAGGCCTTTGCCTGTGGGTGGTGGGCATAGGAAAACTTCTGTCTTCACTAGATTTGAGGAGACACCAATATAGTTGTCCTCACAAGGGCTCTATGTTCTTTCCCAGGATGCCACCAAGTGTGGTCCAGGTGTAGCGCACAAGTGATTTCCAGGATCCCCACCATCCACCCACAAGGCTCGTGTTGTCAGCTGAGTGGGCAGGCTGGAGCTCCTGGTGGGCTTTCTCAGCATTTCCCTGGCCAGTGGGAGGCAGCAGCCCTCCCCCATCAGCTGGCCTGGGGATGGTGCCTGGGTGGCTGTCAGAGGTGGCCCAGTGGCCAGACCTCCTGCCATCCAGATCGTGCCAGTCATCGAGGATCATCCTGAAAATCTAAAGGACTTTTGAAGTGGAACTTGGGAGGGAGAGTAGGCCTCTGACACCGAAATAGCCCCAGGCTTGGCATCGTGACCTTCTCAGGCTTCTGACATGTGCAGGGGCTGTCTGGCTTTTCCCCTTCCCAGTGAAGACAGGCGGCACCTCTAGCAGGTACCCCGGCCTGGACATCTGAGATTGGGCCCCTGCCTGCTGGAGGTTCTTAGATGCCCCATCCAGGAGCTACACAGTGAGAGCCAGTTCTCCTGGCCGTGCTTGGCAGCCAGCAGCCAGCACTATGTGTCCACTTTGCAACCGCAGGACTGCTTGTCCTGTACAGCCCAAGGGTCTGGGGACAGCCTGTGAGAGGTCCCGAGTGCCACTCTCCTGCCGGTGAGCAGCAGATGCTGTTGTGGTCACTTTCCCATCACAGGAATAAAGTTCCAGACATGTGCAGTGCATGGAGCAGAGGCTTACTTAGCTCGCCATTGCGGAAGGTGCAGTCTGCGGTCAGCTGCTCAAGGTGGAGGCAGCATGTGGAAGGGGCTGGGGGAGGACAGCTGCTTACATCATGGTGGCTAGGAAGCAGAGAGAGCCAAGGGCGGAGGGAGGACAAGAGCACAGCCTGCAGGCCACAGTGCCCGTGGCTCCCTCCTCTCCCCAAGCCCCACCTCTGGGATATGAGACTTTGGGGACCTCTCCGATCTGAACCGTCACAGAAGGTAAAGAGACGCTGTGCTGTTTCTCCCCGGTGCTGTACCTGAGTCATGTTCCTTAGTGGGGGATGGTTCTAGGAAGTGGTTGGGATTTCGCTCCTATGCCATTGGCCTGTCCCTTTCTACCTTCTCTAGAGAAATCTGCAGCAAGGCTGGACTGTCCCATGGTGGTGGTAGGGTTGGCTTTAGGCCCATCCTCTTCCCGTGCAGTAACCAAGCTCCAGGTTGGGGAATAGCCAGCTGAGGTCACAGGGTGGACGTAGAGCCCAGCCCAGCCACCCCAGCCTCTGCTGTTACACAGCAGCCTTGCTTTTGCTCTAAGTGTTTCCCTCGGCTACAAGAGGCTCAGGCCTACTCAAGCCTCCTTAGTGCCCAAAACAAATTACTGCCACCAGGATGGTTCAAGGGAACAGCGATGTGTTCTCTTGGAGTTCTGGAGCCAGAAATCCAAATTCAGGGTGCAGATAGGCCCCTTCCGGAGGCTCTGGGGAAAAATCCATCCAGGCCTCTCCCATGCCCTGGGGCTGTGCCTCGTGGCAATACTGTGGCATTCTCTGTCACTGAGGACTACTTTCTGTCTTTCTCAGTGGCACAGGGATTGGAACCGGGCACCTATCAAACCCGGTGCAATCTGATCTGCGTCCTTTTGTCTTCCTTAGAACCCCTATTTCTTTCCTACTAGGGCCACATTTCATAGCCTCCCTGGCTTAGGATGTGGGCATTCACTTGGGGGCCACATCCAGCTTGGGGATAGCGTGGTGTCATGATGAGTCAGGGTGCAGGGCTTGCCCTTGAGGCCAGACTGGGTGGCAGGCCTGGCACCGAGCAGGCTGTTTCCTCTCAGGCTCTGCTGGACGCTCCCAGCATGCTTCATCTCCATGCGTGGCCCCAGCTGGAGCCTGCTTCCTGCTGCCCCTGCCTCTCCTGGCTCCTCCCCACCATCTCGTTCTGTCTTATGCCCCTGCTCCCTCACCCAGCACTTCAGTTCCTCACAGTCCCATTTCAGCTCTCTGGCCTTAGCCTCAGGGACCTCTGATGCGAATGACTCTTGTGCAGCTTCATGTCTGATTTGTGGGGGCTGGGATCTTGTTGACTCCCCTCTTCTCAGCTCAGTGTAGACCACACCCCAGGCAGGCCTGCTGAACATCATCCTGCGAGCTGTGGTCCACGTGGAAGGACAGAGTACCACTGCCCAGCGTGGCCACCTCCACCTGCACCGAGGAGGATAAGGCTGTGGTTAGGATACCTGGAAGAGCCAGGGTGACAGGGTGCTCCCCAGGGGAGCAGGGAGCAGGACCCAGGACAGCGGAATTGCCAAAGAGTCAGTAAGCTGCGCTTTCAGTTTTATTCCAGTTTGACAGGAGAGAGAAATGAATCATAGGAATCTGGTGAAAAAGGAGCCACAGGAGTGTCGCAGTGTCCGTCCTCCTACCCATCCCTTAGTTCTGGAAATGCCAGTCCCAGGGATGCTGGGACTTTAAAGATCAGAAGGAGAGAGAGAGAGAGAGAGAGAGAGAGAGAGAGAGAGAGTGTCACCCACATTCATCAGGCCGGGACCCTCACTGGGCAGACACGGGGAGCTGTGTGGAAGAAGGGTCGCCAGCCAGGCCCTCGGGTGCCATCCCAGCCACCCATCCATCCCTGACCTTCCCGGCAGGTGCCCTGGGGCCCGTCAGTAATAGCATTGGTGAGTCATTTCCTTGTACCTTGTCGTTTGTCTGTAAGAGATTCCATCGCAGGGAATACTGTGTCCCCACGCTACGGGCTTAAGGCAGCAAATCCGAGCTGTGATATAAATGCGGAAGTCATTACCATTCTCCGCGAGCGTATGTTAACGACACCGAGGAATAGCAGCGATAATTAGATGAAGCATCATGTCACACCATCACCAGTGTGCTTTACATTTATTTATCGCCATTTTTTTCCTCCAAAGTCAGCAAAATGGAGACTTGTACAGTGTCCCAAAACCCCCAATGAGGGGACAAGCCTGTGACTGTTAATTACTGCCTTATGGGCGCACCGAGCCTGGCCAGCACAGCCAGCCTCGTTCTGGGGACGGGAGGACAACCCAGCCTCTGCCTGTCCTCTTGCTCCCTCCCCTCCTGGACCCATCTGGGCCCTGGCATGTGCCCTCTGTCTAGCCACCACCATGTCCACATTCGCTCAGGCCACCGAATATCCCTCAGATGGTGGCTTCTACACAGCTTTACTGTCTCACAGCTCGGGACAGTGGGCCTCTGGGGTCAAACCGTCCACAGGCAGGCTTCTCTGGAGGCCTCCGTCCTTGACCCGCTGAGACGTGATGGCCAATGCCGGCGACTTAAAGGAGAGAATTTATTTTGGCTCCCTGTGCAGACATTTCAGGCTTAAATGCAGGAATAGCATAGCGGGAGAGCCTGGCAGGTGGAAGCTGCTCATGTCCTGGGAGCCAGGAAGCAGAGAGGGGAGGGAGGGCGACGGGGGAGAGCGACCGACTCCCCTGAGCTGCCTTCTGCAGCTGGGCGTGCTCGGCCGCTCCACTCACCGGGGCGCGATCCTACGATGCACCCCATGATCCTGGGCCTCACTGCTGCACCCGCTTTTCCTGTGTCTGCGCACAAGCTCTCTCTGGAAGCTTCTGGAATTCTATCCTTTTATGGAAAATTCGCCTCCAGCTTTGAAGCTGGAAGGTCACTGGAATAACTGAAAAACAATGCACAGGCTTTTTAGATTTTCACTATGTGTGTAAAGGATTGCATGGGCGGTGAATTGTCCATACTGAGCCTTGACCCAATGAAAAAAATCTCAAGTATGGAAGGCAAAAAAGGCACAGCCATCAGACTGGGTCAGGCCCACCCGGATGGCCTCATCGGAGCATAACAGCTCCTTGGAAGACCCTGTCTCTAACCATAGTGACACCTGGCAACCTAGGAGTTGGGACCTGGGCAGATGTTATTGTCCACAGCACCCACCAGATCCCTGCAAGCCTGGGGGAAGTCTCTGCTGGGTGGAGCCGCCTCTGTCTGGGAGCCCACAGCCCAGCTAATGCTAGAGTCCCTGGAATTGTTGGTGGTTCCCACGCTCTTCTCAAAGGCTCTGGACAGCACACCAGGAGTCAGGAGTGGAGTGACATGGTGCCACTGTGCCACTGGCTATCCCCTGCCTGTCTACCCAGCAGGAGTGCTGGGGTCTCCAGGTAGTCCAGAGCCCTACTACAATGGCAGATGTGGGTGAGGCGTAATGTTACCTTTCTGTTTATTACTCCCACCTCCCCTGTTCTGGAAGGGACTGGAGGTGGGGACAGAGAGGCCAGGCTCTGCGGTGGCCTCCAAGGACGGGCTATGTGGCGGGAGCCTCTGTCCCGGGCTTGGCCTGCACTTCCCTGGGGAGCGGCCACTGCTACAAAAGCTTCAGGAGTTCTGCCATTGTCCAGAGCCAACGTCTACCTCCCAGGACGCCAGACTTCCCATTCCGTTGTTCATATGGAAGTGTGCGGTGCTTTTACTGTTCGGGTTGATCAAAATGTATGGTGAAGGGTTACTGTTTTGTTTTAATTTACTGCGGTAAAAGACACAGGTCCACGAACCCAAACCCTCCCCCTCACTTCAGACACAGTGCGGTAGTGGCAGGCCAGGCTGGGGCGTCTGCACAGATGGCAGGGAGGAGCCCCAGGCTGACGGCCAGCACCGCTGTCGGTGGAGTCCGCAGCCTGAGGGGTCTTCTCTTCTGGGGCCGAGGGTCAGGCCCGGGCAACAGGAAAAATTCAATACTGAACGCGGCCACCACGCGGCGCCCTCTCCTCCTCCCCTCCGAGTCTCTTCCTCCCTCCGCTCCTCCTGCTCATCCTGCTTTCCTCTCTGTCCTCCTCTCCTCCGCCCTGGGTCCCGCCCATCCTACCAGGCCTTTCCACTTAGCCCACCCGAATTCTGTCTTGGCCGCCCCACCCTGCACTTTCTCGATGGTTCCAATTTTCTGCTCTTCGCTCCCCTGCTTTATACAGCAGCATTCAAAGCGGGATCGCGGCACTCTGTTCTCTGGCGTAAATACTCCCCGCGCCACCCCCGCCTCCACTAGCTCTCAGCCTTCCTCTTGGTCCGACGGAGCCCATGATTTGGTAGTAATAATGCTATGTTTATACTTGCCATAAATGTCAAGCCCAAAGAATATACTGCAATCGCATCTTACCCTGCAACGCAGGGATTTATGCCCAGCTGGCGTGCAGAGCTAAAGGCTTCCCTGTGCCGTCGCCACCCCCATTGGGCTGTTGTGGCGGACGCTGGGCTTGGGCACAGCCGTGGCCAAAGCTGTCACATGCAGACGCTGACCTGTGCCCGTCACATCTGCTGAAGGAAGACCTCTGGGGACTTGGGTGGGGATGGGAGCCTCGCTCTCCCTTCGGTCTTCAGGATGTGGCCTTTGCATGTGGGGTGGACCCCGGCAACCTGCCCTTCGTTCCTGCTACTGGGCCTGGCAGGGGAGGGCACTTTGAGGTGTCTTGCTGGGGACCGTCCCAACTGTATCCAGCTCTGGAGGGCCTGGCACTGCACCTCAGTTAGAAGGCAGGTGTGCCCGACTCTGTGCAGTCCCCAGGTGAAAGTAGCCAAATTGACAGCTCAACAACCAGGTTGACACCACGGTTCAGGAGATACTAAAGCAGCCAAACTCAGCTCCCTGGAATTGGGGATGCGTGCGGCATTTGCTGTCAAGGTGTCCTCCCTGGTGTCCTCTCAAGGGCTGTCCTCAGCCACCAGCCTGGGCTGCTTCCCAGAAAAGGTATTATTTAAGTGAATTAGGTAAGGAGCCAGGTGTGTTCTGGTCTCTGGGCCTCAGTCCCTGGCGTCCCCCTGTGGACAGCTGTTGAGTGCTTCCCAGGTTGAGGAAGGAAGTGTGGGGTCTCAGCTGGGGCTCAGGCTGGGGGCTAAGTCAGCAGGGGGCACCTTTCCCAGTGTCCTTCCTGGAATTCCACCTCCTGCTGGGCTGGCTCCCAGGAGATCTTGGAGGAGCACAGGGGAAGCTCCGGCTCCTGTCCAGCCCAGAGATAGTGCTGTTGTGTTCATCCAGGTGTCCCTGGGCATCTGTGCACTCCAAGTACTACATGGGACATGCAGAGACCACCACCTGGGGCCCTTGGGGGGGACGCAGACAGTGCCAGGAGCCTAGGGCCAGCCTGGGTTGATGGGGCTTTGCCAGTGGCTTCGATCCTCTCCCAGCTTCTTTAAGCCACAGTCCTCTCACCTGCAGTGCAGTGACTGTGACCGCACAGTACGAGGACAGCAATGTCCTTGGCCAGCCCCCATTGTAAGCACCGTGTCCCTCCATGGCAGGCACCCAAGGCATTCCTATGCCAATCAGCCCAACTTCCACCCCCCCCAGCTCTGCCCTCTGTGTCCCCCTGGGGTCCCTCCTGGGTGCCCAAGGGGTAGCTAGACTGCAATAGCAGCCCCCCCCCCGCACCTACTCCAGACATCTCCTTCGCAGTCTTCCCGTCCCCCAACTCATCCTTTTCCTTCAAGCACCAGGGCACCGTCTTGGCCTCTGCCCTTCCCCCTTCTTCGTGTAACCACCCAGCTAACCCCAGCCTTTCCTCCCAGCGTAGCCCAAGCCGATGCCCTCTTCCCTGCTTTGTTGCACAAGCCCTCTGCTGAGCTGCCACCAATGCCCCCCATCCCCCACAAGGCCAGAGTGACCTTCTTCACATGCCCTGGGCTGGCTCCACCCAGCTTGCCCCTTCACTGCGGCCTCGGTTTGTGACAGACTCCCATACTGGTCAGCGCAGTGGCCACCCGTGGCCGGGCCCCAGGGCCTTTGCACGTGTCCTCCCCTCTGCCTAGCACACATTTACTCCACATTTTTCAGGGCTGCTTCTACACAAGCAGGACTAAGCATGAAGGCCCCCTCCTTGAGACCCTGTGTGTGGCCTCCTTGTGCCCATCCCAGGGACAGGAAGCTTCACCCACCCTCCAGGAGGCTGGACAAGACTCAGGCAGATACTTGAAATGGGGAGCCCCCCACTCGCCCATGTGAGGTGCCCTGGCTTCAGCAGCCTTGGTACTCTGGGTTAGGGGCAGTTTTATACAGCGGTGCCCTACAGTGCCAGGCTGCCTGCGTCGGTGCCCTGGAGGGCCATGCCTAGGAAGAGGCGCATGTCCCCCAGGTGTTCTCGGGACCTCTTGGAGACAGGCAGGCCGGGGGCTGCCGGGCACCTCACCCCGCCAGGGGCCTTGCCACAGGCTTGGGCTCAGCTGTGCGGGGGCTCAGACTGCCTGGAAGCTGTTCCTACAGCTCCAGGGTGAAGCCTCAGTAAAGATTATAGCCTTGGGAGTCAGACGCAGGCTCAGATTCTGCCCCTCCCACCTGCTGGCCAAGTGACCCAGGGCCAGTTACTTACACTCTCTGAGCCTCAGTTTCTCCTTTCTCTGGGGCCAGGCCAGGCAGTGCTTATCTAGCAAGGCTGGAGAGGATGGAGGGGTGTGAGAGCCAGGCCGTGTGTGCGGAGTGTCGTGTGCCCTTGTGCAACTTGGGAATAACACAGCCGGTAGCGGTACCCAGTTTCCAGGCCCCTGTATGTGCGCGCGGTTGGGCAGGCTCGGACTGCTGTTAAGCAAATGTGCAGGCTTTCTTATTTATTTATTTATTTTGGCTTTCTTATTTAATTCTTAAACCTCTGCAGCCATGTCCCTCCGACCCGATATGGGCGCTCTCATTCCACAAAAACAAAATCAAATCTTCCACTGGTTTTATGATACTGTTGCCCTCTTTTGAAGTGTTGTAATTTAAAATATTTTTAAAGGAAATTTTGCTTTGTGACCCTTGCATATTTAACTGTGTTACATGTGGTCCAAGCTCATTTTACTCAGTGCAGCTTGGGTGAGCTTAAAGTTGGACAGCTGTGATCCAAGCTATCTTTAAAAGAAATTTAGTCTCTGTCTACATGTGCCTGGGAAGCCAAGAAGGATTTTGGATTGATTGCTTGTTTCTGTTATTTTTAAACAAGTCAATGTCATCATTAGTGTGTAGGCGTGTGTGTGTGTGTGTGTGTGCGCGCATGCACACAAGTGGGGGGGTTATTTTTTGTAGTACTGGGAATTGAACTCAAGGTCTTCCCACTGCACTACCTTCCCAGTCCCTTTTATTTTATGTTAAGATAGCATCTCCCTAAGTCATTAAGTTGCCCAGGCTGGGCTTGCACTTGTGATCCTCCTGCCTCAGCCTCCCAGAGTGCTGGGGTCAGAGGTCAGCACCACCACTTCCAGCTGGCTATCGATGCCTGTTTGTTTGTTTGTTTGTTTGTTTGTTTTGTGGAACCAGGGATTGAACTCAGGCCCTTGTGCTTGCCAGGCAAGCGCTTATTCTACTGAGCCATCTCCCCGGCCCACAACAATGCCTGTTTTTAACAGATCACTCTCACTTCCAGGGAAGACCAGGATGGCAGTTGTGAGGACCGAGTGAGTGATACAGGAAGTAGCTGGCACCATGCCTGGGACATGGGCCGTGCTCTGCAATGCTGGCTTTCGCTCCGTGCTGACCACTCCTGGGGCAGGAGGCTTCCCCTGCGGTTGCAGGGCCTGAGACCTCTGCTGCCTAGGAGACTGAAGCCCCAGGCCCCCCTTAGCTGGGGCTGTGGACTCTGAGTGTCTGGTCAGCAGATGGGTAAGCGTCCTGGGCTCTGGGCGCCAGGGACAGGGCACCCAGCTCAGGGCTCCTGAGTGCTTGTATTGGACTTAGCGTCTGTGAGCCAAAGCTGGTCGCCTTAATACGGTCAGCTTCAGAACATTTTGAGCTCTGCAGCAGGATATTTAAATAATGTGTTACTGACTAGCCCATTATTTCTGAACTTTTTGTTTTATAGTACTAGGAATGGAACCCAGGGCCTTGCACGGAGCTACATCCTTAGCACCTTTTTTTTTTTCATTTGTGCATTTGGTTCAGGGTCTCACTACGCAGCTCATAGTGATCCTCCTGTTATCAGCCTCCTCAGCGCTGGCATTACAGGCGTGCACCACCACGCCCAGACCCATTTGGGGCTCAGTGCGCACCTCAGATGGGCCTGGCAAGGTTTGCGGGACTGGGGATCAAACCCTGGTCCCTGCGCTTGCCCAAGCAGGAACTTTGTCCAATCTCACTGACCCTTTTCTTCCCCCTTTAATTTTGAGAGAAGATCTCAAGGGACTGCCCAGGCTGGCTTCAAACTTGCCGTCTTCCAGCCCCTCCTCCAAGGGCAGGTCATCCAATTGGCCCCCTACAGGGACCTTTATTTCCTTTCCTTGCCCTTCTGCGACCCCCTTCCCTTCCTTCTGCTCCCTCCCCTTCTTTATTCCTCCTTCCCTGCAACAGTGCAAGGATTAATCGTGCTCCAGGAGACCGGTATTGATTTCAGTTTCCCAACACACTAGCTCATGGGCCTGGCCCAGCTGTACCTCCAAGCCTCAGCTTGCACGCCTGGAAAATGGGCACAATGAGAAGAATATTTGCCTCTTAGACTCGGTGCCAAACACCAGGCACCAAGCTCTTCTCAGGCAGTGTGGGTGGTGTTACTTAGGCATCGCTTTGTAGGGTGGGGACAAGCATACAGCTGCGCTCACAGCTGCTCTGGGCACAGCTGAGACGCCCCCTTCACTTGCACTGCTGTGGCTGGTCCTCGAGGCCGCCTCCCTGTAAGGAGTGCCGCTGCTGGGCAGGCTGTGTGGACAGCTGGCCCCATGTCCCACCTGGCCCCTGCCACAGGACGCCCCCTCCCCTCCTGTCCTCAGGGGCAGTTGCTATTGGAAATTCACTCTCGCCTCCCCAGGGCGCACAGCCTCTGGGCGCATCTGGGCGGCATGTCCCTTTGGTTTGGGGACACAGCCGAGAAGGATTCCCTGTTAGAGTCCGAGCAGGAGACTGGGGTCTCTGCCCCGCCCCAGGGCCCCTTTGCTGTGGTTTAAATGTGCCCCCCTGAAGTTGCTGGGTTGGAAATGTCATCCTCATGTGCACGAGGATGGTGCGGGGAGGTGTGGCCTGCTGGGTGGGTAGGGCTGGATGAGCCGCGAGGAGCCGGGGTGCTGAGAGTCGCGCCCTCGAAGGAGCAATAAGCCTTCCTGGGCTGGCTTCTGGGTTGGTTATCAGGGTCGCCCTGCTTGGGTGGGTGGCAGCGGGGCCGGCGACCCTCCATTCGCACCCTCCCCACAGCTCTGTCGCCGTCCCTGTCGTGGGCCGAGTGCACCTGGCTGCCTCCGCAGAGATCTCATTTGTGATCTCTCCCGTGTGGTGGCCAGGGCCTCAAGTGACACGGCAGGCGTGTGAGCAGGCAAGTGCAGCTGTTGCCAGGTCAGAGGAGACCTTGGGGTCTTGCCAGCGGCTCCTTGCCATGAACTGTGCTGCTTGAGTGCAGGGACGTGGCCCTGGCTGTGACCCTTGCCCCGTGGCACAGGAGTGGGTTTCGGACTGGAGTTAGCCATCGGAGATGCAGAGGTGCTTGGGGCCCCGGGACCCTGTAGCCTAGTGGGTTGGGCTGCAAACTCTCACCCTCAGCAGCCCATGAGGCACCCGGGAAGGGGACTCTTCTCTTCCAGAAGGTTCTAGAAAGGTCCTAGAAGGTCCCTGTGGACTTGTTTGCTGTAGCTCCCGCCACTCAGCCCTGGCGTTGGTCCTGGGTGCCAGGCGATGCCTTTCGATGGAGGCTCTGGGGACATCAGGGAGTAGCCACCGTGTCTTCCTTCTTGGGCCACATGTAGAGGCCACAGAAGGCCTGAAAAAGAACTCTGAGGCCACATGGGCCCAAGGTACCACAGAAGAGCTACATCCAGACAGAGGAGGCAACCCCTGGCCTCCCCAGAATGAGCTCTGGAAGATGCTAGAAGCCCCTCCTTCTAAAGGTGCTGTCAGCGTCCCCAGGTTGGGCCTACAGGCTGGGGTACAGCCAACGTGGGCAGTCGCCGAACTTGTAGAACTCCTCATCTGTCAGTGCTCAGCCGGGGGCACCTGTCCCAGAAGCCTTCACTTCTAAGCCTTCTCCTCCTCTGCTTCCCCTTGGCAAGTTATGTCTGGCTCTTGTGTCAAGAGGCCATTTGCCTGTGGTCACCCGCAGAGGACCGGGCTCCGTGATGGGGCCTAGTCTGCACCCAGCCCTGGAGCTTTCTTTCTGGCTGGTGCCTGGCTCCAGCAGGACTCAGAGGGCACAGACTGGGAGGAGAGGGTGGCCGAGTGCAGCCTCTGGGGGTCACAAAGTGCCACAGACGGAGCCACTAACCCTCACCGTTTTACTGTCCTGAGACTGGAAGGTGCAGGGCAGGGTGTCACCAGTTTTGCTTCCTTTGGAGTCTGGTGGGAGGCTCTGCCCTGGCTGTGGCAAGGGACCTCTGTCTGTCACCATCCAGTGTCCATGTCTCCACCTCTCACAAGACAGCAGGCGTCCTGGACTAGGGGCTCCCTGAGACTTCTTTTTGCTTGCTGACCTCTGTCTATAAAGACCCCATCTCCGAATAAATTCACTCTGAGCCACTGCAGGTTGAGGCTTCAGCCTGTGAGATTGAGGGACACGACTGAACCCAGGACAGCTCAGAAAAGGAGACAGCCTATACACACCCCAGCAGAGCCGCACCCCACTTCCCACAGAGGCCAGTGCAGGAGGCTATTCCTGCGATGGTGCCTGTCCCCAAGGTCCCTATCCTGCATCGATGGAGGGTGGGGCTGGGAAGAGGACCCTGCCTTTCCACGAGGGACCTCGCCCGCTGACTCTCCTCCCCTAATGCTCACCTTCCTGTGTGTAACTTCTGCACCAGGCTGAGCATGCTCGGGCTTCTGTGTGTCCTTGGAGACGGGACAATGGACCTCTCTCACCTTCATCCCAGCCTGGCCTCGCCAAGCATTCGGGCAGCCTGGGTCAACTCAGGGTCCGGGATTTTCGGCAAGGGAAGAAGATGTGACACAAATAGGAAGCCATCGCCCCTCCCCCCCTGACTCTTCTTCGCAGCCACTTGGCAGGCAGGGCACACGCGGCGTGGATGAAGGGAGTTTACTGCTGAACTTAATGGGGTCGTTTTCTGCAGCACATAAATCTGCCTGTGCTCAGCTGAGGTTCCCGGCTGGCTGGCACAGGAGCCACTGTTAATGGGACTTGCCCTGGAAGACGGGCTGTGGTGCTGTGTGCAGTTCTAGGCATTTCCTTCTAGGGGAGGGACCCCAGGGGACTCATCACAGAGCCTCAGGTTGGCTCTTCTGTTGCCATCTGCTGGACTGGCTCAGGGGTTGCCTTGGACCAAAAAAATCAGAGGACACCCTTTGTACAAAATTTGTGACCCTTTGTCATAATAAGCCATTATCATTAGTATGGGGGGCAGGGTCAAGTCCCCCTGTCTCTCAAAGTGTACATTCATTCATTCATTCACTCACTCACTCATTCATTCATTTGGATTTTCCCACGGCCAGCCCATCTCCAGGACTGGGTCCATGAGGGTGGACAGTGCAGATAGGGTCCCTGACCTCTGGGAACTGTGCCAAGCAGAGAAGTCTTGGGGAAAGAGGTGGTGGCCAGGAAAAGCTTCCCCCAAGAAGCTGGACTTCCAGCTGGCATTTGATGGATGCGTCAGAGATGGCTGGGCCAAGAGAAGCCAGGGAACCCGAGGAGCCAAATCCTCTCCCTTTGAGGACTGCTGTGATTTTCCCGTCTCCTGCAGGGGCGGACAGAGCCTGCAGGTCCCATGTCTCTGGTTGCCTAAGCGACTTCCCTACAGCTTGACTTTTTAAAAAGTCAAGGTGAATCTCATTTCATGCAATAAATATTAACCTAGAAGGTTGGGGGTACATTAAACTTTTATGTACCGCAATCAATTTCTTATGCAAGAGAGGACTTGCTACTAGTTAAAGGAATTTGGGGTGAAAACTCCCCTGGTGGGGATCATCCCACTTCTTCTGCTAGCAAGTTTCACCAGTTTCCACAGAGCTTGGTCCATGTATATTAATCATCTTTGATTCTCTGTTCTCTTTCCTCTCTTTCTGAATTTCTTACTTCATTCCCCAGGCCCTGAGGTTGCTCTCGGTCTTGATTCTTCTTTGAGGAGGAATCTCTGATATCCACCTCCTAGGAGTTTAAGATTCCTCAAATGCATAGGCCACAATCTATACATCTTAGAAAACTAACTAAAGCCAAACTTTTGTCATTGCCACTTACTGGGTCCATAGTCACACCTATGTGCAAATGACCCCACGCCCCAGTGAGAGCATAATCAATGTTCCTTACATCACACCCCAGCCTGGAGATTTTGTAACTCATGCATATTCATGCTCATTAGCATTTCCCTTATGGTTGGTGGACTTGAGCAGAGTTGGCAGAGTTGGGTGGAGTCGGGAGACTTTTGTAGAGGTGGCAGGTGTGGGCACTGTTGGTGGGCATGGGTACTGTCGGTGGGTCTAGCTAGAGGGGGTGGGCGTGGTGCTCCTGGGCATGGGTAGACCTGGCCGGCATGGCACAAAGCCAATGAATTGGGCCTGACTGTGTTCATCACCTCCTCCCCAGCCAAGGGAAGCTCTGTGGAGAGGAGAGGCCCTTGGGATTTCTCCCACGGGGGCCACGTTAGCAGCGTGGAGATGCGAACGTCCCTACGTCGCCCTTGTCTGACCCAAGTGCTAAATCAGCGGAACCGTGGTGCTCACTCACTGTCCAGCTCAGGACATAGGACGGGCTGTTTTTCTTGCATCTATTTCACTCGGTGATTAATACCTTTTTTAATGTTCAGCCGCAGTGAATTCTTAATAAATTATTTTGTAACACATTGAAATCACTTTGTAAGCTTTTTGTTAACACCTTTCAGAAGCCTCCAGCTATAAAATATTACTTTATCATCTCCTGGATCCTGGACATTTGATGTAACGCTCGTGTCTCGGCGGTTGTTAATAAATAATGAATGGAGAAATGATCTGGGGGTGACCTTTTGTAGAACATCATCTGTCAGCCAAACTTCACTTACTCCTTCCTCTTAGGCTGCCTCCTGGCTCTCAGAACACAGCTGTTTGCAAATCAGGTGGTTTAGTTCCTGCCAGCAAGTGGTATTTCACAGTGTGGGTGACGTCGTCATGACAGGCCGTGGGGTTGCCTGTGGGACCCTCAGGAGGCCCTCAGCTGTGTGATTAGCGGGTCTATTTTTGTCTGGGTGAGTGTGAGAGGGAGGAGCCCCTCTGTGCATCCCCCTGGTCTCAGCAGGGACTGTCTGTATAGAGAGTGTGGTGGCACCATGGCCAGCCAGGCAGGGAGGGAGGCTTCTGATGACCTTTGCTAAAGCCTGTCTTGCTCAAAGTCACAGCTAGCAGTGTCACCTGCGACAGGTGCCCAGGTGAGCCACAGACCCATGAAGGTTAAAGCAAGAAAACCATAATGCTGCTCTGGCACCAAAAACTGAGGCTTAGGGGCGGCACATGCCTTCCCCACAGTGGCGTCCATCACAGAGGGCTCTGTACTGGACTCGTGGGGCTCTGGTCTCGTCTACCAGTGCCGGCCAGGATGGAGAGTTAGCCCAACTTCACCCCACCTATCAACAGCAAAGTCTATCTCGAACTGACCCCCCCAGGGCTGTGTCACATCCTGGGACTCTGCTGGGAGCGAGCCAGGCGCAGTGTCCTGCATGTATAGGTGACCACCAGGGCTTCCACGTGTGCTGTTGGTAGATGTGAAGAGGGACTGGACCAGGGCCAAAGGGAGCCAGGGAGGGGTGGGGTGCAGCGACAAGGAAAGGAGGATGCTGTTTGGATGGGGAAGAAAAGGGTCCCGAGTGTTCTGGCCTGTGCAGGGACACAAATCCAGTCTTCTACCTGCGACTCTTGGTTAGGCCCAGCATAACTGTCACATACAGTTCTTGTAGTGGTTGCCAGACTCCATATTGAGTAAGTGAATGAATGAGCCACTTCTTGGTCAAGCCAGTGGATAGCAGTGGTGGCTTTCTGTCACAATGACCCAGGCTGCATGTGGCCAGTAAGGAAGTATTGGGTGGCATCCTGGCAGGACGTCCAGGAGTGGTGGTGACACCCAGCCAAGCCCACCTTTGTCTCAGGAGCCAGGCCCCGTGGGGACTGGGCTGTGGTCTCCGGGTGCTTCAGTGGACACTGCGTTGCTGCCTTCCCGGGGGCCTCCTGACGGAGCTTGGTAGGTGGCTTCCTGGTCTGAACCTGTAACACCAATCCAGGCATCTGAAAATCACCCTAAAATTATCTCAAGAGTTTTATTTCCTCGAATCCTGAATAGATCACATTTTATTGTCGAACACTGAAATCTCATTACTTTAGGATGTGCTATTACTGGGCTATTACTGGAAAGGAATTCCTCTCTCCTGTTCTGATTAAAACCTCCTGTTCGTATTAAAAAAATAATTTCAGGCTGTTCTTTTTTTTTTTTTTTTTTCCCCTTGCTTTCTTTTAATGCTTCTAAAAGTAGCAGTGTGCAGCTGGGTATCTCCTCTCCCAGATCCCTGGGCCTGGGCGTGGACCTGCCTGGAGGGTGGCTGGTGGAGAGGGCATTCCCATAGAGGCCAAGCCCTGGGGGTCCCTGGACCTCCTTGGTGAGGACTGTCCCTTGCCCCCTGTGGCCTGGCTCCTCCTGCACTTCCGGCCTATGCTTGCAGCTCCTACTGTGGCTGATGTGGGGCCTCAGCTCCAACTTCCTTTACAGACAAGATGGTTCCAGGAAGCGGGACAAGGCATGTAGTCTGGCTTTTGTGTTGACGGGCAGAGCGCCGGCAGGGGCTGAGTGGGCCTTCTGTAGAATCCACAGCTGCCCGGGGCTGAGTCCTGACCTGGAGATGCATCTGTGCTCCCAGGAGTCCTCTGGCACTGTGCTGGGTTCTGCCCACAGTGCTGGCACCGTTATTTGGTGGCTTCTTCCTGGTCCTCCAAGGCCCTGCTTGATCTCTGTGACCCTTGTGTGCGCCTCACAGCGACCGACACAAAGCACTCAGAAGAGACTTGCCAGGGGGATGGCTGGGGTCTCGCCATTGTCCAGATTGGGGAGCAGTTTGGGGAGGGGTCGTGTGACTCTTGAAGGACTGGGGTGGCATCCTCAGCACCCCTCTGTCTCTCGAGAAAAGGATGAGACTGTGGATCTTAGTGTGCCTGCCGGCTTCTGGCTCAGCTCCCGCTTGAGTTTCCATGACAGTGCAAAGCCCTGGGATTCACTTGTGACCATCACCCCATGGCCTGGGTCCTGCTGGGCTGTCACGGGTGGGGGACAGGGCTAGCAGTCCCTCTTCTCCTAGGCTTGCTCTTCCTGCATGGCTATGGCTTTCCTTGGGCAAAGCTCAGAATGGCTTCGTGACTCCACACAGGCACTGGGTAGAGGCACACGTGGCTGGCATTCTTCTCAGGGGTCTGCAAAGATGGAATTATTTACAACCTCTGGGGCCGCAGTTCTCCTGCTCCTGATCGCAGTGACAGGTGGAGCGGATGTTCCATTCTGCGGAGAGCTAACGGTGCCAGCCCCCCGCCAGCACCACGTGTGTCTCCCGTGGATAGCTGTATTTCCCCAGGAGGTCAGCATCTTCAGGCTCACGGCCACAGTGACCCTCGGGAGCTGGAGCTTCACGATGCGCCCAGCCTGCCTTGCCCAGCTCAGAGCCCTGCCAGCTCACCGGGCCCCCTCAGCGCTCCCCCTGGAATGGACAAGGGAGCACCTGGGTTTGGATGTGGCCCGTGCAACTGAGACACTGGCTCCTGAACTTCATTGTGGATGGTTCTCCCCAGTTACCAGCTCTAGTTATGCAAAACCTGACCTTTGGCTCCTGCTCAGGGCCTGCACCTTCTGCCTGTTCCACAGCTTCGGCTGCCGTCACCTCTTGCCATACTTTCCTCTATGAGAAAAAAAATCCCGCTGACAGGAGCTTTCTCACTTGTCATTTTGGAGATCATCAACAAATTCTATAGAGAGGTGACCTCCATTATGAGAAAGCCTGGGAGTTGGCCGGGCCCCAAGCCGAGGCGCAGAGCCTCCCCTGACGGGCAAGGTGACATTGCACGCGTCACATCAGCATTCACGGCCAGCGCGCTCCTCCTCGGAGAGTAATTATTTCTTTCAGAGCGAAAGGTCCAATTTGCTGTAAAGAACAGAGCCCCAGGTAAAAGGAAAGAGCTTGCTGGAGGCTCCCGTGACACAAAGGGGACCCGGCTGCCCCGTCCCTGCTTGGCCTGGACTCTCCATCACAATGGCCGCCCCACCAGAGTGTTGCGTTCCTTTCTCCTTCCTTGCTGCCGCCCTTGTGCAGGGCTCCATACCTCCTGCATCCCTGGCCTGAGCCCCTGGCTCCAATGGGGCCTGAGGCGGCAGCTCTGGAGATGCAGGGAGGTTGGCTGTCCAGGCTGGAGCTGTCGGCTCCCACACTGATGTCACCACGCACCCATGCTCTCTCCAAGGCCGAGCGCCCCTGCTCCCAGCCTCTTCAGTCCAGCAAGCGGCACAGGAGGCTGCTCTGTACCTCAGAGCCTGAGGAGCAAAGAGGGGCTGTGGGTGACACCTTCCCAACCCCAGCCCCTACTCTGGGGCTCCTGTCTGGGGCTGCTGCCCTGCGCTTGCCAGTGGCCACTGTCACTGAGTCCCACTTGTCCCCAGGACTACCTTTTGCTCCTGGGCTGCACCTCTGTGCTGTGCATTGCTGGGGCCTTAGCACCAACATGGTCCCCTCCTGTTGCAGTGGGTGTCCTGCACCCTCCTCCTAAGTGGCAGCGACAGTAGACAGGGGAGGCCCGGCCAGAGCTGTACCCCTGCATGTCACACAACATTTGGGGGAGCAGCTGCCCACACCCCAGTGTGCATTTTCCAGTGAGGTGGCTGCACTTGGCATCATGTGCGTCTTACCTCTGCCTATACGTGTGGGTGGTCGGAGTGGCTCTGTCTTCTCTCTCTCTCTCT
>NDGN011541053.1:2041-13166 GCA_002564285.1 Tympanoctomys barrerae | reverse complement strand
ATTGAACTCAGAGCCTTGCGCTTGCCAGGGAAGCGCTTATTCCACTGAGCCATCTCCCTGGCCTCTCATATAGCTCTATTTGGTAAACTGAAGTTATATTAATCCAAGCATTGGCAAACCATGACCCAAAAGTGAAATCTATCCCACTAGCTAAGTCAGGGCTAATGAACAGCCATGCCATTTGCTTTACTGTCATCTGTAGCTACATTTTCTGCACTGATGCTGGAGGAGGAAAGCTGTGGAAGAGCATGTACAGGTGTTCACAGGCCAAGCCTTGAAGCTGTGCTTTCACACTTGTATTTTATTGGCTAAAGAGTGACCCTTTGGTCAGACTTACCTGCAAAGGATGCTGGGAAGTAAATTCTAATGAGCATTAAGGAGAAGGCAAAAATATTTCATTCTGTTAGCCTGCTGCTCTGATCAGGCTCCCTCCCCTTACAGTTATTTCCAGCCAAGCCCAAGTCCCCTGGCCCCTTTGAAGCACACATGACCACCTGGCTCTCTTCCAGCAAAAGGGTCACCTTCCCCAGTGCCAGGAACACATCTCTAGGAAGCATTTCTCTGTTAACATGGCTGCATATCTGACAAGGATATGGGGCACAGGGGGAGGCAAGGTTAGTAATTTAGTCATCACGGGCTGACAGCTTAGCCTTAGAATATGTTCCCTGCAATTCAAGACTTGGAAGAAAGAGAGAGATGCACTTAACAAATGTCAGCCTTTCTTCCCCCTGACACAGCTGCCTGAACTGACCCTGCAGCATTTGAGGAGTGTCTCAGCATGATTCCATCAGCACCTCATTCCACTCACGCAGTGTTCTTGGTCTGCTTTCCCAGTGAGGTTTCCCTGGGTGTGGTCCCTGACTGTGGCACAAGGAGAGGTTCTGCAAATGCTGCCAGGATGCGAGCTCGAGGGAAGGGCCCAAAGTCTGCATTTTTACACAGCTCCTTGGTGAATTCTTTAGAGAATCAGTAGTTTCAAGTCAGAATTTCTCAACATCAGTTGACATTTGAATGGAACAATTCTTGCTGTGGCGAGGGGGCCTGTCCTATGCAAAGTAAGGTGCTGGGCAGCATCCCTGGCTTCTACCTCTAAAAGCCAGAAACACTCTAGCCCCTAACTTTGACAAGAAGAGTGTCTTTAGATCTTGCAAATGTTCTGGAGGTGGGAGGCAAAATTGCCTCTGGTCTAGAAGTGCTGGCAAGCATGGCGAACTGTGTTGTCAAGGTATATACTGTAAATGATCCTCAAAGATCTGTGTTCTGTTACTGATTCCTGTGAATCTGGGCAGGTTCTTGTGACTCAGTCTCCCTACTAGGGACAATGAGCAAAAAAGTGATGGCTACCTCCTTACCAAGCAGTATGACTTTGCCCTGTCAATCCCTGTCCCACTATGTGCATTATAAGGCAGGAGCTGTAGGTATAAAATGGTGGAGTGCAAGTGGGATCAACTTGGGTCTCAGAGTCACCTCCTGAGGGACAGCACTTCAGGAGAGCTGCCAGGTTAGCACAGGAGTGACAAAGAAGCTTTGCTGAGGTAAACCACTGTAAGGAAGGGACTGTGTGTTGTTGCAGCAGAGCCTGGCCATTACCCTGACCAGTACCACTCTAAGTCAAGCATAAAGTTTTCCTTTCCTTATCAGCCATTTGAACCATGGTCTTAATGCATTAATGATGGGATAATATTAGCTTTGGAATTAGATTGGCCTAAGTTCAAATCCCAGCCTTGCCCACTAGCTTTGTGATCTGCGCTATATTTTACTTAACCTCTCTCTAACTCTTTCTTTCTTTGTGAAGCTAGGATTAATTATGGCACCTTCATTATAGTGTTTGTGTAAGAATTAAATGGAAAAACATACAACTCATCATGCAACCAAAAGCACAATTGGCACTATCTGTGGTGTTTAGCAAATACTTAACAAAGTGCCAGCATTTATAAATATCATACTTCTAGTAGACTTGATGTACATATGGATTCTTGGGTCAATATCTTTCAGAGTCTCATGTCTTCCCAACCAATCCTCTTCCCATTGGTTTACTGACCAAAGGACTAAGTCGTTGTGTTCACGTTAAAGAGGAGTGGTGACAGATGGAGAGGAACAAGGAGTGAGTCAGGAGGGCAGTGAGGATGAGAGGGGATGAGACTGAGAAATGTTTCATTTCAGGGGCACCACGGCCCCTGATGATGACGTCACCACAGAGGTCTGCTGGGGGCAGACAAGGAGCATGTGTCCAGTGATTCTACATTGATTGCCTGAGTGCCTGTGCTGTGCCAGGACACCGAAATACAGAGTCAGGCTTTTCATGTTTTCATGTGCCATAGATTCTATGTAATCTGTTGCTTTTAAGAAAAAGAACTATCCAAGTAGGACACATGTTCTTCCCAGAGTGACATTTCTGTCATCACTGGAGAGTCCAGCATATCATTGCATCTACCCAGGCAGACAGGCACTGGAGTGCTTCCGAGGTCAGCAGACACTGGCCTGCACTCTGCAGGTTCAGCCACAGAGCCTCTACCCTGTGCTGCCCACCACTCTTCTCAAGTGTGTGGTACGGAAAACACCTAGGTGGCCCAGCCAGGGTGACAGCTGCTCAACTTTCAATTGTGTTTGTATTTTTTAAATGGCAAATTCTACTCACTGATGCATTGTTTAACCAAATGTCATTTCTCTGCCTCTCTCATTTAAGTATCATCTGTTAGGTTTACACATTGATACACCCATGAAATTAACATTACATGTGTTTCCTTTTGGAGCTGACTAAATTTAATTGAATTAAAGTTGTTCTCACAGTCAATGGCCTTCAGAAGCTGCGATAGTGTGTGTGTCTTGCCTCACGAAAGCCGATCTTAGCCTCGTCCTGCCTCAAAAGCAAAGCCCTACCCATTCTCCTGGTGTGATCCAACCTAGCACCTAGCCCAGAGGGCCCCAAGCCCCAGCCAGGGAGTGATACCACTCCGAGGACTGCTAGGAATTGGGCTGCACAGCAGAAGGCCAGCAATCAGCAAGTGACTGAAGTGTCCCATTACTCTCCATTGCTGCCCAGCGTTGGCCTTCTGTCGGATCAGTGGTGGCATTAGGTTGTCACAGAAGGGTGAGCCTACAACCTGCCCATGTGAGGTATCCAGATTTCAGGCCTCCTTGAATTATCCTGAGACCATCATCTTTTTTTTTTTCTTTTTTTCAGTACTGGGGAGCGAACTCAGGACCTTGTGCTTGCCAGGCAGGCTCTTACATGAGACCATCATCTTTGCCCCCATCTGTGGAAAAGTTTTCTTTAACTAAATTGGTCTCTAGTGACAAAAAGATTGGGAATCGCTGTTCTAGACCATGTTAAGAGGGCTTTCCTCTGCCTGAGAAATGTTCTTGCTTAGAAAAGCGTGGTCTCAGAAGCTGTCATCCCTAAATGTAGCTTCCAAGCCATCACTGAGAAATAAGGGGACCTCTGCTCTTCCAGGTTATGTCAGCAGGTAAGCTGAGATAAGAGCCCCCAACCAGTGTCATGGAGCACCACAAACACAGGGCAACTAGATGGCTATCCTTGGGATGAAGTTCTGATGGTGAAGGGCAAGATGTAGCATTCACTCATGCATTCCACATGCCTCTAGACTCACCAGCAGAGGGGCTCTCTGGCTGGTCCAGCCCCCAGCCCTCTAGTATATTACATAATAGCAGACATTTGATGTCCATTTCTCCAGGAAGTGGGTCATCTGTGCTATTACACCATCACCTCCCCAAGTGCAGCACACTCATGGTGTTTATAATTATTTACCAAATGGATGAATGAATTTGTGCCATCACATGCTTGGGAGTTTTTAAGATTTTTGGTTTTTTTTTTTTTTTTGAGGTGATCTAAAGCTGTGCTTGAGCAGGGCCACCAGCAACAGCAAGAGAGAGGGCAGTCCTAGAAGATGACTTCTGGTCACTCCCAGGAAGGACCATGACAAAGGACACTAAATACAATAGCTGCAAACTTGAATAAGTTGGGACTGCACATGTGGTTGGGTCTTGGAGGAAAATAATTGCCTAATAACTAATCCCACATATCATGCCCCGCAAAAGAGGTAACACTATTTTTGAAGGTAGAACGAGGAGCCATGGATAAAACCTTTGGACAGGTAGATTTTGGAAGCCAAAACTCTCGCTTAGTCCATCCACGTGGAGAGCCAAGGGTTGTATAAAGCCTCGAGGCTCTCCTCTTTAAAAGCAGGCAAAAAAGAATTCAGTGTTGTTTTCTCATTGCAGTATATATAACCTTTTAAAATACAGAAAAGCATCAAAGATCAGTGAAACTCCAAACATTAATCCTCATCGTGTCCTTTCCCCCACCTCCTTTTATTTATTCATCAAATTCCTATCTTTAGCTCCTCAAAACCTTGATGCATGACCTTTCTTCCTTCCTTCATAACAGCCCCTTTTTACATGGCTCCTTCTACCTGTGTGCTAGATTTCAGCTGCACTTGGTTCTTCAGAGGAGTCTAAAGACTTGGTCTGTATCACATTCCCGGCCCAATCTTTCGCTCCACCGACAGCCCAAACTTTCCCTCTGTTGCATTGACACCTTTTGTGGACTATGGCTGCCTCTTCTCCTCCTCGACCCCTGCCAGGCCTACAGTTCCTTGGACACACATCTGACTCACTTGCATGCCTCTAGTGACGGGCTGGAAGGCCCCTCAGTGTAGACGTCTATAGGTATGCAAGAAGGAAAGATGAGAGAAGGGAAGACAGAAGGCCTGGGGCCAATGATGTGGAAATGATTGCTGGGGCGTGTTGCTGAATGCAGAATGTATGTGACAAAGCAGAGTGCGTGGGACTACATGTAATTTGTGTGTGTGTGTGTAGCATTGTTGCGGAAATGTGCACTGAAATATTAACATGAAAAATTAGCAGTACTGGTGTCTGGTTGCCCCAATGTCTGGTTCTTTTCCTTTTTTGCTCATATTGTCTTGTATGCATGAATTTTCCACAGCAAGTTTGTTTTATTCATGTAAAGATAGAAACGGTTAAGAAATAAAGCTAACAGAGTTGATTTGAGCTGCTGCTCGGCTCTGTCTCAGGGCCTGCAGCTCTGGGAGTGCTGCACTGAGTCTGTGCAAAAAGCCCTACCCTGAGGGTGTGCCCCGAGGTCGCCATAACAGAGAAATGATTGCAGTGAAGCATGCAACTGGGCTTTCCCCAAGGCTCTGGGAGGTCAAAGTAAAAATAGCATCATTCCTTCCCTCTAGACTTGAAACTGAACATTGCCCGCCATACGGGCACAAGCCTGTAATCCCAGCACTCAACAGGCTGAGGTAGGAGGATTGCCATGGATTTGAGCCCAACTTGGGCTACCTCGTGAGTTTAAGACCACCTAAATTATGTAGGGAGACCCTATCTCAAAAATAACAACAGCCAAAAAACAGCATTGTGATTGGTTTGACTAGTGCTGTTGTAACTATTGAAATAACGTGAATGCTTGTTAGCTCTGGGGTTCACTGAGAGGACAGCCATGTGCAGAGAGTGACACGGTGCTTCTGTCTTGGGAGGCAGGACTGCAGAGAAATATGGAATCAGGCTGCCTGAATTCAGATCCTAGTTCCACTGCTTCCTGGATGTTTGGCCTTTGGCAAACTATCCTCTACTTTTGTGCCTCAATTTCTTCATTTGTACAAGGCTATGTGGGCAACACATCTCTCCTACATTTCCTGCAGGGACCAAATGAGTTGATATATGAATGCATGGAACTTGGCCAGGGGACCACTGTGTAGTAAATCGTGCACAGACGTGAGGCTCTGTAACAACTCCCATCTGCTTTATGTGTAGTGGCAGCATTAACCCGTCACCAGTGGGCACCAATGTGGGGAAATGTCCCTTTTTAAAAAGCAAGCGCCTGCTGGGTGTATTTATGGTTTATAATCAGGAGGCAGCGTTAATGGCCCATAATGTGATTACTATGAGGATTTTTATTAGGAAAATTCCAACCAATTTGGCATTAATTAATGTACTGTTAACTTTAGAGTGTTACTCACTTAGTCCTTGGAGAGTTGGGGAAAATAAACCTGTTGTCAAAACCCTTACCCAGGGAAGTAAATAAGAGTTGTTTCCTCCTTGAGAGGCCCCATTTGTAATAAAAATAGATGAGTCGCTGGGCTTTTCTGTGGCAGTATTTACTGAGTCTGGGAGTCCCTTCAAGAGAGGAGAAGGGAGGACAGACATGAAAATGTCAAGTGACAGGAAGGCTGGGGGAGAACAGGCAGATGGAAGCTTCTGGGCCGGAAAGACAGAAGTAGAAACGAAGCAGGCATTCCGACCGCACCAGGCACAGATGCAGGAGGGTATGGAGGCCCCTGCCTCCTGCTTGTCCCCACCCTGCACGTAAAGTGACGCCTCCCACATCAAGCCTCTTGCATGTGAGCATTCATCTGGCCTGCAGGCCCCCACCCCACGGGGAGTACTAAGCTGTGCGAGGCCCAGTCCTGCTCTGCCCCTGCGGTCCCCACAGTGGGACCCTCCCCAGCACACACAGTGCTTTTCCTCTGGTCCAGCACGCAGGGCCGCCTCTGGTCTCCTGTGCTCTTGATCATCCCAGGGCCTTTGCATATATTCTTCCCTCTGCCTTGCCCTTCCCTCTTACCCCGCAAACATTTCATTCAACCAATAGACCACAACCTCAAGGCTGCACCCCAGTCAAGCTGAGTAGGGAGCTAGGACTGCCAGTAACCAGATACCAAGGCCTGGGTGTTGTCAACAGCAGAAATGCACTATCTCCTTATTTTGAAAACTGCAGAGTCCAAACTCAGGGTGCTAACCTGACCCAGGTTCTAGGGAGCACCCGCTTCCTGGCCTGCAGATGGCGGCCTTCTTGTGTCCTCAGGCAGGAGAGAGAGCAGTTCTCTCATGTCGCCTTATAGCACCATAATCCCATCAATCCAGATGTTCACCCCTGTGACTTCCTTCACTTTTAGTTACCTTCTTTAAGGACACGTCTCCACGACAGTCACGTGGCAGATTGTGTTCAAGATATGACTGGTGGGTAACAATTCCAAACAAGTAGTACATTCAACAAGGAGAGGGAAACAGGAAAAGGCACTGAGAAAAAGGAAAACATGAGTTTGATAACCTGAAATTCCACAGTAACTTCGTGGAAAGAGTGATTGGAGAAGCGTAGTGGGAAATGAGGTTGGAAAGGGCAGAAGACAGCAGATAGTCACGTGTTTGCCATTGCTTAAGGTGACAGTAATGGCACCTACCACTTATTTTATTTCCTTCATCTCATGCATTAGGCCTGGTATTTAATATCTGTTTTCCCTTTTGGAGAGTCTGCCCACAAAAAGGCTCTCTCAACGCCCATCACTCTCCTGTGCACTCCCGGAATGGTGGCTGCTTGGCACATCATGGGCACTTGGCGCAGTGGCTACCACTGTGTAGCACACTACTCTAACCTTAGTGGCACAAAATTCCACCATCTATGATTGTGAGTTCTGTAGACCAGCAGTGTAGAAAGAATGCATGGGAGACAGGGAAAGGATAAACTGGCCCCACGCTCAGAAATGCTGTTCTGTGCAGAGCCTTTTCTAAGCACAGGATTCCACAGATTGCCCCTGGGAGGTGAGTGTCAATCTTCACTCTTATTTTCCTAATGATGAACCAGAGTCTTCAGGTTATCAAACTGGCTGAGGTACTCACAGTCACTGTGGGAAGAGCTGTGGTTTGCAGCTGAATTCCTAGCTGAATTCCTCTCCACTTGGCCTCCTTGCTTCTGCATAATAGCTGCCCTTGTCAGCAGAATTGAGGTAGGCCATCTTGTCAGGAAGCTCTCTGCCTGCCAGTGTGAAGAGTGCTCCCAAGGACAACCCAGTTGGTCTCCCTGAGAGGGACACTGGGAAATGTCAGTTGCAGTTTTAAGGACTGGGGATGTTAAATGCCCTGAAAACCCATGGGATAGCTCTGGCTCTCCAAGAATGACTACTTCCCAAATGCCAATGCCATATTTCTGTTGAGAAACACCACTTGAAAAGAGGGAAATATGTGAAATTCATTTGTGTTGAAACCATCCAGCGGTGACCAAAGACAGTAGAAACACTTACCGCCTTTTAGGGACTTGTTTCAAGGTTAAAAGCCTTCATTTTAGTGAATGACAAACAGAGATTCGATTCGCAGTTTCACAGTTTATTAGCTGTCCAGGTCAAGTAACTACTCAGGTCAAGTCTCAATATTTTTATCTATAAAATGGAAATAATCAAAATATACACTGAGATTTACACGGAGGAGCAAATAAAATACTATCTGTTCAAAATGCTCAGTCAGTAGACTACGCATAGTAGTCATGTTGCATTTATGATAATCTCTCTTCCTTCTTTGGTGCTTGGAAAGGGTCACATCAGCACGATGGCCAAGAGCTTGTGGGCCACCACACAGCATTTTCACAGACGATATGTAACCAGCAAAGTGACTGGGAGCCAGAGAATTGCAGCACAAAGTACCATGCGCTATCAATATCTACCCCAGCAGTTTCCATTTATTGAGCAGTACATCATTAGAATATCCCTGGGCTCCTGACAATAAAATCAATAAGATGGTTCAGCCATGGGCTGTGGCTTAATAACCAGCCCTGAATGGGGGGGAAATCAGTGATCAGGAAAATATCCTAAGTGCTTGGCCAGGGAGTAAAGGGAGACATTTTCTGAGCAGAAGGAATTTAACAAGTACGCCGGGCTTCCCTCTCTGGGCCGAGCAGGAGCTGTAAACATTCAAAGCAGTGTCGAGAAATGTGTTGGCTACACTGTTAGCAAAAGAATATGTGGTTTTGCAAAGGTAGGTGAAAAGAAGGTATCTAAGATCTAGTTCTCAGCATTGACCACACTTTGCAACTACTTGCTTGAAGGGTTCTTAAAATTCACCAACACCAGAATCCACCAGCCATGGCCAAATGTTGCTTAATGACAGGCCTACTGGCATAGCTGGGTGATTTCCGTTTCCTAAAACATCACAAAGTGTTTCTACGAATTCAGATAGCTACACCAGCACTAGGTGATATAATAGTATCAGGCCAATAACTGGGCATGATGTTACATCCCTAAATCCCAGCATGCTGGGAGACTGAGGCAGGCAGATTGCAATAGTCTCAACCTAGGCAACAATACCAGAAAACATTTAAAAAGATATTATGGGACCATTGTCATGTATAGCTCATTGTTGGCCAAAATATTATGTAGCCCATGACTATAATTAAGTTAGAGTTTGCTGGGAATGCTACTGAGCAGAGGGTTTTTTTGTAAAAGGATCAATAAAAACATATTTTGATGGTCCTAATATGCATCCAGGGTGAGGAATTGCGGGCCTGGGCCAGTAATTTTCACATATTAGCCTGCATCAGAATCACCTCAAGAGCTTGTTGCAACAGATTTGGGTCCTCTGACCCCCTCTCTCTCCAAATGGAGCTGAGTTTCTTAGATTGAAAGTCTGGACTGAGACTGAAATTGTTATTTCTAACAAATTTCCAGTGTTACCATTGCTGCTGGCCAGAGACTATATTTCACAAACTCTCGTAGAGCTTTTGACCTCAACTGGAAATGACTTCTCCATTCCTCGTCCCAGGGGTAAGGGGTGGATATCTGTCAATGAAAGGAAATAATTTTGGTTTTGCCAAAATTGAGCAGGTGCTACTTGGATGTATCTGGTGGACAGAGGCCAGGGATGCTGCTACATATCCTCCTCTAGTGCACAAAGACCCTCACACTAAAGAATTATCTGGTTTCGAATATCTATAAGGCAAAGACTCAGAAACCTATTTTAGAGTAGACAGCGTCTAAAAGTCAGTGATTCTTTAGTTCCATGTGAGCTTAGCCTCAGAGTGAGAGTGAAAACAGGGGTGCTCAAACTCTTTCTAGTCAACATCTGGCTGTACAGCACGGTATTTGAAGTCGCACTAGGTTATCCCCAACTTCCATTCCATTTTCTGGCTGTGTGAACATGAGCAAGTTCCCTCTCTGTACTTGGAATGATTGTCTATAAATGAGAATTTCTCAGTACAGCACCATGTGAGAGGTAAAACACCTGCAAAAGAATCTCATGAATGTTAAGCATTCAACACATTGGAATGAAAATCAGGAAGTGTTTCTAGCAGCCCTGTCTCTGTCTAGCAGGAAGATGCTTCCCTACGAGACTGTCCCAGCAAACCCTGCGGTGAGCAGGACCCTGAAATAAGAAAGTGAAGAGTATCTGGACCTTGGGGTCCTTCTGTGATGTCTGGCTGCTGAGGCACCACTCTGGACATGGTCTTTACCTTCTCTAGCCCTGGGAGCAAGCTCATGACATCTGATTCATATTCCTCAAGCTTCCTTCACGCTCTGCATGACTTTGCCATAGTGCACTCTACCTGCCCTGTTATACTCAGATTGTTTTCTTCTGCAGAAGATGTGCTTTTATTTTTACTCAGGTAAATTTTATTTTAAAAGTCATTTTGCTTGGCAGCCAGAAGTGGAAATCTCGCTGTCTCTTGTGAAGAACGGCTACCATGAATGTAAACAGGGGACACAAAAGCAGTAATGTGTAGTGCTACCCAGGCACTGGGGGCAGAACGCTCTTGTGGGAAAAGGTGTATCAGGGAGCAAACGGGCTAACACCAATCTGAGACGTTGTTGGTGGGTTGATAATAGAATTGGATGAGAAGAAGGGACTGATGGGTGCTTTTGGGGTCCTGTCTGCGTACTCTGTGTCTCTTCTCTGAGGAACTCTAGTGTTACACTAAGATCACAAACTCTGAGTTCTCAGGTGGGTCCCGGGCTTCTTCTCTTCACTGTATGATTATAAGTCTCAGTGCCATAGAAACTTGGGGAATATGAATTATATGTCACAAGCTTGTCCCCCCCCCATCCAGCTGTGTGCCCTTACTTTGATTCCATTACAGCTTTTAGTCCCTACAGCAGCCCTCTGAGCTGAGGACTCTGAGACATAGGAAACTGAAGCACAGTCAGCAAAATAACATCCTAATACAGGTTAAATCCAAGATACAGACCCAAGCCGAGCCCCAACAAGGAATGACTGAGTTAGGAAACACAGGATCCAGCAATTCTGTATGGTTGTATATTGAAAAAAAAAGAAAGAAAGAAAGAAAGAAAGAAAGAAAGAAAGAAAGAAAGAAAGAAAG
>NDGN011541041.1:1217-13278 GCA_002564285.1 Tympanoctomys barrerae | reverse complement strand
TCAATAATGCTATTTTGTTATGGAAGTACTCCACTAGTATTCTATGTTCTCATAAGATTACTAGGAGATGTTTAATATTATGGCAAATTTACAACTAAAGATATTGAGGAAAGAAAATCTAAGCTTTTGTCCAGCATGAGAGTGCTATCAAGCTACATAGTCAGGACATAAGTCTACCTTGTCAAAAGCACTTTACAATGAAGTTTTCAATATGTATATCATCATTTTTGTAAATCCACATCATATGAATCAGTTCATCTAATCACATTTGGCATATTTATTAACACACAAATGTTAAGCTCTAGATTAAGATTGTGCCACCAAGTGTCATGAGCTCAAAGACAGGGCTTCAGAAGGTGACTAGATCACAAAGTGTCACTGCCACTGGTGGATTTGTCCACTGATGTGCAGTTTTGAGGCTGACATGCTGTTAAAGTGGGGGCGCTGCTAAGGGAGTTAGACAAGAGGGATGTAATCCAGAGGGTAGGAAGGCTCAAGTGTTGAGGTAGTGGCAGAGCTGTTATTGGGGGCTTTTAGTCCAATAAATGTTGAGAGTCAAGAGCAAAAATCCCAGCTGGATGATTTAAAATATTGTGAGTTTGGCCAGAAAGGAAGTGGCAGGAAGGCTGTGGACTGCAGAGACGGAGCTGAGAGCTCCACTGCCGAGGAGGAACAGGAGAGTAGAAAAGATGTTCTAGGGCATCACAGGAGGGGGCAGGCTCTTACCCTTTGCAGCCTCAGAATCACAAGGGTGATGGACTTTGTTTTGAGGAGAAAGCTACAGTGCCCCATGTTTCAGAATGGAGGTGCTGGCTTACAGGGTTTGCTCATCAGAATCAGAGTCAGAGTACTCAGCAATCCAGGCATTCAACTCCTGCAGCCAAGAGAGGAGATAGCCTGGCTACTGCTCTAGCTGGCAGAAGACCTTGTCATCATCCATATGGCACTGATCTTGGGCACATTCTGGATGTGGCAATTATGAGGTTAAGAAGGCTTCCACCTTGATTTCAGAAGACCTAGGAGGCCAGGAAATGTGCTCCTAAGAGGGCAGTGCATGAAGCAGAGAATAAGAGGCCTATTCAGTGGAAACCCCATAAGTGAAAAATCCAAAAACATGAATTGTCTGAGAAAAGCTGCCAGAAGGGAGCAAAGCCAGCCCCAGGCAAGTCATGGGAGCTAGCAGCAAAAGTGCCACAGAGTGGAGCCACGTGAGGCTTTTGGTGCCCACCACTCATCACAGGGTGCTTCAGGTGTTCCACGTGGAACTGCAGGACTTAATGTTTGCCCTTCCGGTTTTTGAACTCATTGTGGTCCCAGTGGTTTGTATCCTGCTGTGTATACCATTTGAAATGATAATGTTTATCTTCTGCCTTTAAATGTCGAAAGTGTTTAACTTTTCACTTGTACAGAGCCTCACAGCTAAGAGTTTGCCTTAGATTTTGAAGGAGACTTGGGCCTTGGACTTTTCAGGAATGCTCAAACTTTTTAGGACTTTGGCAACTCCTGCAGTGCCTTTTGCATAAAGGGATATGTATAGGTCTTTGGGAGCCAGGGGTAGAATGTTATGGTACTTAAGGATTGTTAAATTTTGTTATAATGTCCAAGTTGTAAAATGTTAAGAATAAGCATGTCTTTGTATCTGAAAACAGGCCTAAAGAAATACGTCTGGTTGCCAAGTTGACAAAGGGTGGATTGTAGTAGGGGTTGATATATTGCTTCAATTTGAGAAGTTTAGAAGCTTAAATAAGTGACTCAGCAGGGAGCAAGGATTCTTACTTTGTAAGCATCCTCATCCTGTGCGACAGGAAAGCACGGACATTGTGTGAGTTCTACACCCCTAGTCACAGGGTAGCCTGCTTATAATATTAGCAGGGGCAAGAGGCTGGTTAGAAGCCATAGTTGCTGCCCTTCCCTTTGCTCTTCACTGTTTGCTGCAGGGAACTGCTGCCCTCTGACATGTGTCACTCTGCCTTGGAGCCTTCTGTGTATGGACTGAAACCTCCACAAACTGTGAGCTAAATAACCTTTCCTTTCTTAATTTTGGGTGTCTGGTATTTTATCCCAGCAATGATTGAAAAGTAGCTGAGACAACTGTGGACTGAAAGTATAAGCCAAAATAAATCTGTCTTAAGTTGCAGGTGTCTGGTATTTTGTCTCTGTGATGAAAATAGCTAAGACAATGTGCTTTGCTCATGTAACTTTGTGGAAATTTTTTAGGTCTAATGAACTCTCTTCTTCCTGAAGTAGCTATCTAAAGAATGCATAATAATGACAGTTTCCATTAACCTTTGCTTTTGAGTTCTTTATGCCTCCATCCAGGCTTCTGTTCTTCCACTTTTGTCAGTAATTTTGTACCAGGGATTGTTCATTAGCCCTGCATGTCAATAAGATATCTGTCACACTTCTTCTAACTATACATATCCACCTGTGTAGTGTGGAACTTGAAATATGTTAAGCAGAATTTTATCTTTGCTATGAAGAGTCACCCCAATTGGTCTATGTCTTTATTTTTTCTCTTCCTAAATTAACAAAATTTCTGTCTCCTCAAATTGAAAGTTAGAGTGACCATTCCTGCTCCCTTTTATTCATCCCACCAATCTTTGAGTTTACCTCATTTAAAAAATATTCATTTTACATTTTATTTATGGTACTGGGTACCTAACTCAGAATGTTGTACTTGCCAGACAGGTGTTTAAGTGGCTGAGCTGTCTCCCCAGCCTGAGTTTATCTCATCTTTAATTTATTGCAGGGATTATAGCAATATCAACAAATTTCCATTATTTCAACAACAATAGAAGTTTATTTCTTTCTCATATTCAATGACATTTTTTCCTTCATCCAATAAACTATGAATACTAGTCAAACAACTTTTTAAATGAGTTCTGGGGAGACGGCTCAGTAGAATAAGCCCTTCCCCGGCAAGCACAAGGGACTGAGTTTAATTCCCAGTTCTGAAAAAAAAAATGTAGCTTTGATTTCATAGTTTTCTTTTTAAAAAATCATAGTAATTACTTTATGCAGAGACAAAATTCCAGAAGTCATTACTTACCATATGCAATTCCTTAAAAAGCATTTCTTAAAAGGCTTTCCTTACCATTATTAACAGCCTTTTCTATTACCACATGTAACACTTCTACCCTCCTCAAACCTTTTCAGCTTCTATACTGGAACAGGTTTTTGTGTTTCCCCCAACTCTGTTCTTCAGTTTGCATAGTCTTTAAAATTTCAAATAATCTGATTCCAATACTCCCTCTCACAGTCAACCAAAATTAGCATCCACTCAAATGCTAATGATAGACTCAACCACTGATCTCCCTAGACACAGAAGTTCTCCACCTCCTCCAATGCTGAGGAATTGCTATGGAGATAGAGGCTCTAATTCCGACAGTCACTTCACTGTAGGCTGGGATTTCCTCATCATGAGAAGATGGCTTTCCGTTAGGAACAGTAGGAAAGATGGGTGCAAGTTGGGTAGCAGTAGCTGCCGTGGCAACTTTCAAACATTAAGTAGCTTAACAGAGCAGAAGTTTATTTCCTGTGCACAAAGCAGTCTGAGGGAGATCCTGAAGCCCTTCCTCCTCTTATTAAAGTGCCTTGAGGAGGCAAGCCTTTTCTATCTCATGACTTGGCCTTTCCTGAATCTTTGTTTCAATCACAGGGATCTAGAGGAAGATTAAGACCAGATTTTCTGGAAAATTTAAGCAGCAATCTATCCTGGCTTGTGTCCCATCACCCCATATTCTGGACTCTGATACCACTTACTACAAGGTAGCTATCTAAATGGTATATTGATACACATTTAGAATGGTTATGAAATTCCTGTTGTGTATTCTTTATCAAATTATTACTGTTGTAAATACCTATTGTGGAAGATTCAGAGGTAGTTTTAAAAGTTAGAACAAGGAGTTCTACTTTATGCCCTTCTTTTGCTCAAGTCCTGTGTAAAAAAATATTTTAAATAGTGGGCATTCCAAATACATTCGCTGAAGGGACCTCTCCTTTCAATGACACATATTTTGTTCTGCGGCAGATTGTAGATAACCTTACATTAGGCATCGGATCATATTTTCTATGAATCCTACTTCTGTACTGTCCAACTCTGTAAGCACTTAATAATGATTTGTTATTACAAATTAACTTTCAGTAATCAAGTTTTTTCACACCATTTTCTAAGCAACCCTGTCTTTGATGGAAGGCTTTCATATTTTGTGTCCCATCCCAGCTGTGGGGGACAGCACCTTCTTTATTTAGAAACCATCTGGCCTAGGTACCCTTTCTCTACAAGTTTTGAAGGTTGGTGACACTAGCAATTATAAAAACGTCTGAACACTAGTCCGACCATGAGGGCTGTGGGAATAGCTGTCCCACATGGTCGCCATGGAAATGTGAGTAAGCTCGGACATAGCATTTGGCATCAGCCAAACAATTAAGATTAAGAATAGCATCCTATACCCGTCAGGGAAGGCACCTGTTAGGAGGCAGGCAGGTAGGCAAACTGAAACACTTCTGCTAATATGAAGATTAGGACAGAGGAAACCTCTGAGATTTTTAGAGCCATACTGTACTCATGTGGTATTAATCATCATTCCCAACTTGGAGATTATGGGTCCATTCATTTATTAATATTATATATTGCATTTTTGCTTGACGCATAAAAATTATCTATCTATCCACTTATCTGTCTGTCTGTGGGGTTCTATATGTTGTGACTGTTTATGTACACATTTAATAATAATGTGGAAATCATGTTAAACATGTCTATCTCTTCAAATATTTATCATTTCTACATGTTACATTTCTTTTCCACAAGAACTGTAATGCAAATAGATCCTAATGCACAGTATTTTATGGTAAGATTACAAATGTCAAGTGTTAATGCATTTCTTAGAGATGCATTGATAGGATTTTTACATATGTCATGTTATCTCATTCTTACTGATGCCAAGGTGTAAGTTTTATCTGAATTGCACACGGAAGATGGCAAAGCTGAAGAACTGACCCAAGGAAACAGAGGGAAGGAATGAGCTGGAGAGCTCCCACGGCTCTCCATTACACAGCACAATTCCTTGGAAACAACTAGGAGAAAATCTTGACCTGAGTAGCGATAAGAATGAGCATAGGGATTAAAGAAGGGAAATAATTCTTTTATAAATAAACTTTTATTTGGTAATAGCATTTAAATCATAAGTTAGAAGACAAAGAAGTTAGATATTTGTTGAGCTTAAGAAATGAATCTGAGGGTGTCTGACCTGAACTCCTACACTTTGGAAGGACAGCCAGTGTGGGAAACACCTGGGACTAGGCAACATCTTGGCCAGAGGGACCCAGGTGACTCCCCCATCCCCCCACATGGCGTGAAACACTCAGAACCATGGAAATGGCTGGGCCCAAAGAACCCAGGGTAAATCAACTTGAACAAAGGGCAACACTTTGCATAAAAACTTCTAATTTATGCTTTGTTATACTATATAACTATAGGCTTTGTTCCCATGGGGAAAGTATCAAATCAATAATTGCCACAGTTTGTCAATGTCTAAACTCTGCTTCATTCTATCATTGTTGCTAATTATACCACTGTAGCTACAATGCCATATCTGCTGTAATCACTTGTTCTCTCTTGAGTAGCAATACTTGAAAACTCTGGGGTAATAAATTCACCACAACCCTATATTTAAAGGATGAGGACAGAGCAAAGTGGAAACCAATATCCCACTTTCAATTAATTGGGAAGGCAGAATCTCAGGACAGACAAAAACCGAGAATGTCCAACACACAAAGAAGACACCCTGGAAGAACCAATTTCTCTCAGACATGTTTTGACTGTAGCAATATAGTTACCTACTACTAAAACTCACAAGGATCATCATAAAAATAAAAATAAAAATTTCTTTTAAAAATGTAACATGTCAAGATGGAGGAGCAAAACGTAATCTCTGATCTCTAGCCCTCTAGCCCACCCAGAACAAGTCCAGGAGACAACAACATAGAAGAACTTGCTGCTCATATACATGCAATTTCTCAAATGATAGCAACTGAAGTAAAGAAACAACTCCATCAGGCTACAAAGATCATCAGATCGGAATAACATCTCAAGTTAAAAAAAAAACTTTTTAGCCATAATGAAAGAATTGATGAGCATATCTAAAGAAGAAATAGAATAAAAAATAACAGAATATAGATAAATGATAGAAACCTTCAATGAACAATATAGGAACGAATAAGAATGTATGAAACAGATTCAAAAAGATATATAGGAAATCAAATATTCAATTGAAAACTGGTAACACTGCTTGAATGAAACTTAAGATAGACTTTCAAACTTTGAAGACATCATTGCAACTAACAACCATGAAAGGAAAACCTCTTAAAAACAATAGGAACCAGGTAATAGTTCAACAGCTGTGAAATCATGCAAAGAAAACAATAAAGATTGATAGCTGTCAGTGAAAAATCAGGAGCCAACACAAATCACATAAAAAGACTTTTTGCAGAAGTAAGAGCAGAAAATTTCCCAAGCATGGAAAAGAATCTGACATACAGCAAGGGATATATAATTCCAATTAGCCTTACCCAAAATAAATCTACATCCAGACATATATTAATCAAGATCCCAAAAATACAGCACAAGAACAGAAAATTAAAAGCTATTAAAGAAAAGAAATAGATCACCTATAAAGGAAAGCCCACCAGAACCATGGCGGATTTCTCAACACAAACTATCGAGTCAAGAAGAGCTTACAGTGAACTATTTCAAGACCTGAAAGAAAACAATTTCCAACACAGATTGATGTAACCCACCAAACAATCTTTCAAAATGAATGGAGAGCTGGCAAGACAGCTCAGTGGACTAAGCACAGAGTCCAGGGTTTAATCCCTGGCTCCACATGCCATGCTGGCCCCACCCCTCAGGTGCACTGAACTGGTGATGGAGTGAAGGTGTGGTGGCACATGCCTGTAATCCCAGCACTAGGGAGGTTGAAAACAGGAGGATCACCACAAGTCCGAGGTGAGTAGTGAGACCCTACACACAGGCACAGACACAGACACACATACACACACACACACACACACACACAGACAAAATAATAATAATGGAAAAATAAGATATTTCTATGACAAAAACAACTGAAGATATCTTAAAGACCAAACTAATCCTACAAAGAGTATTGAAACATATTCTAGAAATATATACAACTGACAACAATCCCAAGAACAAAAACAAAAACAAACTACTAAGGGCAAGCAACTAAGCATAGGGAAGAAAGTAGGGAACCAAAAGTATGAAAACAAAATAACAAATAAAAGCCAAGGCTAGTCATTTATAACCATCAACAAAGAGCTTCAATTCACCAATCAAAAGGAACAGACTAGCAGAGTACATCAAGAAACAAAACCCAACAACATGCTGGATAGAAGAAACACATTAACTCAAAAAGAAATACATAGACTGAACATCAATGAATGGAAAACAATACTTCACATGAAGGGAACAAAAACAGCGGGGTTAGCTATTACAATAACAGAACATGTGAATTTCATACCAACAATGATCAAAGAAGATAAAGAAGGTCACTTCATACTTATTAGGGGAAAATTTCAAGAGGAAGTGATAACAATCTTAAATATGTATGCATCAAATATAGGAGCACCCAGTGATATAATACAAACAGTAATAATGAGAAAAATCAAATAACACAATTGTAATGGGGGGAATTTAATGCCCCATTGACACAAAGAGATAGATCAACTAGACAAAAATAAATGAATAAATAAAAATAAAAATCAGCAAACAAATAACAAAAGTGAACCAAACTTGTGAACAAATAGACTTAGTCAACCTTTACAGAGTATTCCTCCCAAAACATCAGAATACACATTCTTCTTTGCTGCATAAGAGACATTCTTTAAAAATGACCACATACTAGCCCAGAGAACATGCTTGAGTAAATACAACGGAATTGGAATTATCCCACATATATTACCAGACCATAGTGCGATGAAGTTGGAAGTCAATGACAAAGAAACTACAAAAACTCCATAAACACGTGGAAATTAAATAATTTAAATAATTTGACCCTACCAAACAACCAATGGGTCACAGATAAATTGAACAAGAAATTGAATGATATCTACAATCAAGCAAAAGTACAAATAAAACTTATTGGAATCTGCGGATGCAGAAAGCAATACTCAGAGGTACATTATTACTGGTGAATTCTCATATCAGGAAAACAGAACAAGGACAAATAATCTAGTGCTACACCTTAAGCTTCTAGAAAAAGAAGAGCAAGTCCAGCCAAAATCCCAAAGAAGGGAGAAAACTATAAAGATTAGAGCAGAATTTACACAATTATCATGAATAAATGAAGGACTGGGGAGATAGCTTGGCAACATAAGCACTTGCCTGGCAGGTGCAAGGTCCCGAGTTTGATCCCTGGTAATGCATGCTGTGCTGGCCCCTGAGTCCCAGGCACACTGTGTGGCCCCCAGAACTGGGAATGGTGGCACATGCCTGTAATCCCAGAACTAAGGGAGGCTGAGGCAGAAGATAACTATGAGTCAGAACTGGGTAGTGAGACCCTATTTTAAAAAAAGATAAATCAATACAAAAAATTGATGAATCAAAAAGTTGGCTCTTTCGAAATATATACAAAATTGACAAGCCTCTACCCAATCGTATCAAAAAAAAATAAGAAAGAAAAAGCTCAAATTCATGCATAAGGAATGAAAAGGATGAAATCACTACAGATCCTCTGGAAAATCAGAAGATCATCAATACTTCAAAATCTTTATTCTCATAAGATGCAAAACACAGAAGAAACTGCCAGATTCCTAGATAGGTATGAAAATATTACCAAAACTGAATCAAGAAGATATAAAAATTTGAGTAATTTATTATTAGTTAATGAAATTAAAAACATTATTAGCAACTTACCAGGAAGGAAAAGTCCAGGTCCTGGTGGAGTCAAAGCTGAATTCTACAAGAATTTTAGAGAAGATTTAATGCCAAAGCTTCTCAAACTCTTCAATGAAATTAAAAGAGAAGCAATTCTTCCTAACACATTCCTGGAGGCAAATAACACCCTGATATCCAAATGAGAGAAAGACCCAACCAACAGTGACAGCTACAGGCCAATCTCCCTGTGAACGTAGAAGAAAACTCCTTAAGGAAATGCTAGCAGCAAATCATCAAGGAGATTATGCAACACAACCAAGGGGGATCCATCCCAGAAATGCAGGGCTGGTTCGATATACAAAAATCAATGAACATAATACACCAAGTGAATGGAGCCAAAGACAAAAAATACATGATCATCTCAATAGACAAAGGAAAAGCTTTTGATAAAGATCAACACTCATTCATGATAAAAACACTACAGAAAATCAGAATCAATGGCCTTTCCCTCAATTTGGTAAAATCCATCTGTGATAAACCAATAGCTAACATCAGTCTAAATCGACAAAGAATGAAACTTTCACTCTGACATCAGGTACAAGATAAGGCTGTCCACTGGCACCACTCCTTTCCAATATAGCTTTGGAAACACTAGCCAGGACAATTAGACAAGAGAAGGAGAGAAGAGGAATAAGAACAGGAGAGGAAGAAATGAAATTATTACTATTTGCAGATGACATGATATTCTACATGAAAGTCACCAAGAATTCAAACAAAAGATTTCTGCATTTAATTATCAAATTTAGTACCATAGCTGGATGCAAGTTAACTCTCAAAATTTAATTGCATTCCTGTACATAAACAACAAACGCACTGAGAGAGAAATTGAAGAAATCATACCCTTTACAATGGCATCCAAAAAACAAAAAAGAAAGACAGAAAAAAGAAAAGAAACAGACATTGATTTAGCAAAGGAAGTAAAAGAACTATACATTTAAAATTACAATACTATAAAAAAAGACATACCAGATTTCAAAAATGGAAACATGTTCCTTATTCAAGGATAGGAAGAACCAACATTGTGAAAATGGCCATGCTCCCAAAAAAGTTATACATATTCAGTGTCGTCCCAACCAAAACACCATCAGCATAACTCACAGATCTAGAGAAAACATTCTTAAAATTCATTTGGAATTAGAATAGCAAAGGCCTTCTTGGCTAACAAAGGCAAGGCAGGACTCCTGACCATCCCTGCTTAAAGTTATACTACAAAGCTACTAGGATAAAATCAGTATTGTACTGGCAAAAGAAAAGAACAGAGGATTAAAGGAGCAGAGTAGAAGATGCACACACATCTACAAACACACCCAACCACCTTGTCTTTAACAAAGGTGCCTAATATGTTCACGGAAATGTGGACAGTCCTTTTAATAAATGGTGCTGGAAAAACTTATTTTCTATATGCCAAAAACTAAAATTAGACTCATGTCCATCACTATGAAATAATAAAAAGTCAAAATAGTTTAAAGATCTAAATATTGAAACAGAAACACTAAGTCTAGTGGAAGAGAAATTGGATAGAACTCTTAATGATACAGGTATAGACAGAGAATTTATGAACAAAAACCAAACTGCACAGGGAATACTTTAAAGAATAAACAAATAAGATCTCTCATCTTATTAAAATGTTTTTGCACACCGAAAAATAAATACAAATTGGAGCAAAAACTGACAAACTTTCCCTCAGACAAAAGACTTCTATCTACAACATATCAAGAATTTTTAAAAAAAATCAGCCCCTCCAAATTCAAATATACAATTAAAAAAATGGGGCATCTGAGTTGAATATAGATTTCCCATGTGAAGAAATACAAATGACAAATAAATATGTAAAAAATGTTCAACATCACTGGTCATTCAAGAAATAGTTTAAAACAACACTGAGATTTCATCTCACTCCAGAAAAAATGGCTCTCATCAAGAAATCATCCAATAACAAATGTCTGCAGGTCTGCGAGGAAAAGGAACCCTTCTCTACTGTTGGTCAGAATGTGGGCTGGCACAACCCCTGCGGAAATCAACGTGGACAGTCCTTGAAATACTAGGATTAGAGGTCTTATCTGGCCCAACTCTTCCCTTTCTGCGTATTTTCCCAGAAGAAACGAAAACACATCACAGTCGTATGTGTGTACTCGTGTTATTGCAGCACAATTTGCAACAGCTAATTCCTAGGGATAACCCAAATGCCCATCAACTGAGGAATGAATTTTTAAAATGAGGTGCTTTTACACAATGAAGTTTCTTTATTTCAGCTATACAGAAAGACAAACTTGAGTCTCGTATAGGTCAGTGGATGCAGCTAGAAACCATACTTGTAAGTGAAATAAATCCGACTCACACTTTTAAACATTGTATTGTCTCCATAGTGTAAGAAACTGAAAGATTAAAAAAGATCCAAAAGCCAAAATAAATATATTGAAAGGGAAAGAAACTGCTCAAAAAGAAAGAACAAGTGGGAGGGGGGGAAATAGAAAAGAAGAAACAGAAAGAAAAAAAATATATGCACATATATATATACATACATACATATACACACACGACAGCTAAGGTAATTGTACTATCAATTTCTTTTTCTTTTTCTTTATTTCTTTTCTTTTCTGTTTGTAGGACAGGGTCTACAGGGTATATAGGGTATCACTATGTAGATCAGGCTCGTAGTGATTCTCCTGTTTTCAGCCTCCCAAGTGCTGGCATGACAAGGTGTGCACCACCACGGCCCAGTCTCTATCACCATCTCAGCAAGCTCCTGGCCGCTGCGCTCTGCCTAAGCAGGAGCTTTGATCTGCTGATCTATCAGGCCAGCCCTTGCAGTATCAATTTCTATTAGTTCATTGAAATGAACAGTTAGTGCTTAAATTTTATGCTCAATTTTGCATGCTAACACCTGGTAATCTGAACAATCTGAGCATATTGTTACCTTGAAGATAACAGCATGTAATATAATAACCACAGTTAATTTTCTATCATCTTGCTTGGAAACTCTGAATCACTTTTTTTTTCTCTAAAAATGTTAAAGACATATTAAAGGCTGTACTTGGCACCAGAGAGAGAGAGAGAGAGAGAGAGAAAGAAGAAGAAGAAGAAGAAGAAGAAGAAGAAGAAGAA
>NDGN011541016.1:962-12018 GCA_002564285.1 Tympanoctomys barrerae | reverse complement strand
AAACCCACCAAAAACAAAACCCCAGAAATTATTTTGTGCATTGGTTGAATTCAGGAAAGTGCAACTCACAGATATGGAGGCTGTACCATATTTATACACATCCATATTCATATATATATATATATATATATATATATATACATATATATATGGCTTGGTTGAAAAATACAGAGAATGTTTACATAACATGTACTACTCTGAAAGACTTATTGTTATGAATCCCCCTCAGTGAATCTCTTTCTTTCCAAGCATACTCTATCTGTTTTGGCACTTTATGAAGTACTTCCAGAAGCCTTTTTGTGTCTTTAATTGTGCTGCCGTGGCCACCTTGGTGTCCTGAATCAATTCAAAACGTTTATCTTTCAAGTCATTTTGACTTTGAGGAAGAACCGGAAGTCAAATACTGCCAGATCCGGTGAGCAGGGCGGACAAAGGACAGCGTGACGTTTTCAGGCGCCTGCCTTGCTGTTGGACGGCGCTCTGCAGCGGCATTCATACAGGCCTTTCAGAACTGCTTCTGAAAGTGGCAAGGACGATCAGACAGCGTGTTTAAAGAGGGGGTATTTTTGAGGAAATTAACAGCAATGTGGCATTTGCTGTAATGTTTTATTTAAACACTTGTGCTACATTTCCATCGTACTTTGTATATATGTGCACACATTCCTTGTACGATTTCTATAAGCCAGGTGATGTAATTCCCATTTTACAGACAAGCAAGCTGAGGCTTAGATTAGATAACTTCTCTAACGTCAGAGGTGGGGATGCTGGATGGAGGGCTGAGCTCGGGATCTGTTCTTTCTGCCGGGTGCCTCAGTAAGGGTCAGAACCCCGCAGATGGCAGGACGCGCCAAGGCGCCTGCGCACCGTTTCTACCTCACGAGGGCCATTCCTGGAGGCCCCTCTTGGTGCATTCAGTGGCTCGGATAACATTCACACGTGCATTTTCTCTCTTCCACAGCGCCCCTCCACTCACTGAAAAGGAAGTTGAGGTAAGAGGCTTGAGGGCTTAAGCAACGTCATGTCTGCTTACCTGGGCTTGTCAAAACCTTTCTCCCGGCTCTGGACCCAACATCTTTCCACAAAAATGAGAACAAGGGATTGTGGTGTAATGTGAATGTTCTTGCCTAGCCCTACGGAGCCACCGAGATTCCCACTCCCACCTCAGTTCACAAGAGTGTTCAAATTTGGTCAGATATGAGAAGGTAGCTGGAAACCCCGTGCTCCCTCCAGGGTCTCCTGTGTTCTTTAAGTGTGAGAATTAGATATACAAACTCAGCTGGGAGGCTAAAGACCCATACCTAGTTTATTTCAAACTTATTAAGAGTCTCAGATTTCAAGTTGCAGTCTCTGGCCGAGAGGGCCGAGGCGCCGGCCTTCAGAGGGTCTCAGCTGCAGAAAGCTGTCCACTTGACAGCCAGAGTGCCAGCAGCACAGCCCCTCCATGTGACCAGTCGTGCTTGGGGGCTTCCTTGCCCCCGTGGGGCTCGCTTGGTCTCATTCTGGAAAAGGTGTGGACAGAAAAAGAAAATGTATTAGAGGCAAGACAACAAAAAATGACATGATCACTATCCACAGAAGACAGACGCTGTCAGATGTCTACTGCCGACCGCAGCAGTAGACATCCGTGCACTAGATATTGTGTGCATGGTTCCAACACTCACGTCCCCCCTTTCAGCCCATCCTCCCATCAGCCCTGAAAAGCAGGTAGAGCAGGTATCACAGCGAAGGAGAAAACTGGGTGTTTCAATAACTTACTGCAAGTCCAGTACTTTGCAAAACCACGACTTGGAGCCACATGTTCTGGTTGAATTCAGGAGTCTCTGTGTTAAGTGACCCAGGTCGAGGGCACTAAGCAGTAGATGTGAGTCATAGACCCGACTGATGTGGGGCAGGAGGGAGCATCCCCACCATGGGACTGTGAGCTCAAAGCCCACTCTGACGTTGGTGGACAAGGGCCGGGGGTGATCTGCTTATGGCCAGGTCCTTCCTCAGAGGTGACTGGACACGGTCAGCTCTCAGCATACCGACCTTTGGAGTCAGAGAGGCCAAAGGTAAGTCCTGGGTCTGCTCTTGCCTGTCATCTTGAATGACCTCTCTGGCCTCAGTTTCTTTACCCATAAAATAGAACAGTTACTGTGGGATTAAAGGAGGTAAGGTGTGTAAAATCCACAGTGGTGTAGGCAAGTAGGACGTGATCGATAAGGAGTCGTTTTCATATTGATATCATCATTGCCATGGGATCTGATCAGTGACTCCGGTGCTATCTGGAGATGTCTGTCTGTGGTGGGTCATGTTACGTGGCCCTCAGGCACACAGGCAGAGCGCGGAAGCACACACTGTAAATCTGGTACCACTGCGCTCAGGCACAGCAGATAAAGGCTGTGTAATTGAAGGCCCTTCCTTTTTTCCTTCCTGTATAGAGTCCATCTCTTTATTTCTCCTCTCCAGTGGTTTCCTATTAGTCCAAAAAATTTCATGTTTGGTCAATACCTTTTAAAAATTCATTCATGAATGAAACACTACATTTTTTTTGATAAGGGATATTTATTCCACAAAGCTTTTCCTGATCATAGTTGGCCTTATTTAATTCCCTGGCAGCCACTTAAAGCTGCTGTGGATGTGGGATTTGAAATATTCAGGCTAGGTGCTGGTTGAAGCTCAATAGAAGGCAACAAGGCTTAATTATAAAATGGGGTTTATTTAAAGACAAAGATCTCATGCAAAATCTCCAAAAATCTCATCATTCATCCCAATGGCTTATACAGTCAACTTCACTTCCTTGAGTTTTAATACAAATATAGGATGTAATGTTCTTAGGAGTGTAATTCTCTTATTATAATTTGAAATCCAGGGGAAAACAGAGTGTAATTCTCTTGTTATGATTTGGTAAAATGCATTTGGTCTTCCGGTCTTCGGGAGGACCTGGCACAGACCTCGGGTCACTATTCCCGTCTTTTGTGTGCTTTATGCTGTGGAGTAAGTTTTGCTTGTACACGGCAGCTTTGGTGCCTGCGACTCTTGTAAAACGTCCAGCCAAGAGGCACATGGCTGCCCTGTCCCCTTCAATACCTAGCACTTCTCCCACACTCTTGTTCCCAACAGAATGTGTTTGTACAACTGTCCTTGGCCTTTAGAAATGACAGCTATACCCTGGAATCTAGAATTAACCAGGCTGAAAGAGAACGCAACCTGACCGAGGAGGATACCGAGAAGGAACTGGAAAATTTCAAAGCTTCCATTACGGTAACGACTGTCTCCAAAGGCCATGCCAAGGGTCATGCTCCTCTCAGTCACCACTGGAGTGTCCTGAAATGAGAACTGGGGCCAGGCCTGACAGAGTTTTCCTCAGAGAGCTGGGAAGAGCCGAGGCAGAGATTCTAAAGGCTGTCACTCCACAGCTGTGGGAGAAGCCTCTGAGCTTCTCTGGAGGGGACTGGGTGGCCTGCATGTGACTTCTACATTCAGGCTGGCCAGGTGTAGTGTGTCCACCCTGGTCTCCCCAACCCCAAGAAGATGCTGTGACCCAGGCCCTGCAGAGGCCCCTTCTCTCAGCCATGATGAGGCCTAGGGCTTGTCTCATGAAAGTCAGGTCCAGACTTGGTTGGTGTTTTAGTCAGTTCAGTCTGCTGTAACAAGGCACCATGGACTAGGGGGGCTGAAGCAGCACATGTATATTTCTCACAGTTCTGGAGACTGGAAGCCCAAGGTGAGGGTGCCAGGGCATTCAGGCGCTAGTGAATGCTTCAGGTTTGTAGTTTGCCAATGTCTCATTATATTCCCAAGGTGGCAGAAAGAGGGCAAGAGAGCTCTCTGGGGCTCCTTTCAGAATCCCATTCCCAGGGCCCCACCTTCACTACCCGAGGTTACATGGAGTCTCCACTTCCCTAAACTCTAGCCTTAGGGATTAGGCTCTCAGCATGTGCTCAGGGGAGCACAGACCCTGGGTGGTGGCCCTGTGTGAGGGCCCTGGGAGACACTCCCTCCTGCTGTTTAGTCTACAGCATCACTGTGGAACCACTGTGAGCACCGTGAGACCTACCAGAAGCTGCTGGAGGACATCGTGGTCCTGCATCGCCTGGCCGCCCGCCTCTCCAGCCGGGCTGAGGTGGTTGGGGCTGTCCGCCAGGTAGGCCCCGCCCCCAGCCTCACTGTTCTATTTTGCCTCCACCTGACTAGCAGGGTGACACAAGCAGGGACCACTGTAGGCCCCACCCAGTGACAACTGGCTCTGGGCCAGGGTCTAGGGTAGGTTATTGAGGTACTGTTCAGAGTATTTTGGTGGCCGACTAAACCTCTGGGGTACTTCTTTGCAAAGGCATTGTGTGAACACATAAATTTATGGGGTTCTGTGTATTGTCTTCCTTTCTTGAGATTTCTAAGTGTGTTGGCTTTAGAGTGTTGTAAAAAACAAACACGTTTAGCTTTACCTGTGTATTTCCAAAGTGCATCTGGCTGGAGAACCCTACCCTCCTCCCTTCTTTTTCCTTCTTTCTTTCCTTCCTTCCTTCCTTTCTTTTTTCTTTTTAAGACATCCATTCACCTCCCATGGAATTAGAGCTGGGCAAAATGTGCTTTAGGAAAATGGCTTAGTTTCATTAAATCTATTCAGTAATCTTATAAAGTAACTATCTTTTTCTCCCAAATGAAGATAGAAAGTTCCAGAAAGGTATAGATTGAGCATCCCTAGCCTGATATCCTAAATATTACACATTTTTGAGTATGTACATGATGCTACAAGCAGACATTTCCACACTCAACTTCATGAAAAATATAATCCCAAATACAAAACATTTGTGGTCCTAAGAATTTTGGATAAGAAACACAGAATCCATAATAGCATTAGCGAGTGGCAAAGCTAGGCTGCAGGCCCACGTCACACCCTCTCTTGACTCCTGTGAAGTCCTGAAGTACAGTGCTTCAGCAAGGTGCTGTGGGCCATGCTGCCAGTTTCCCATTCTGACTCTACCCTTCCACTATGGATGACCTTGGGCCAGTTGCTCCCTTGGCTATAAAATGAAGATGGTCGTCTACATAGGGTGTTAGAAATACTTGCAAAGGGGGCCTTGGAGATGGCTCAGTGGAATAAGCATTTCCCTGGCAAGCGCAAGGGTCTGAGTTCAAGACCCAGTTCAAAAAAAAAAAGTACTTGCAAAGCACTTTGATGTCATTATCTGTGTTGCTGTTATTAATCATGGGCCCGTGTCCTGCTGCACTGGTTACATGAAAAGGTGTTCCTAGGGCACAGCCCTGAGTATTGCCTGTAAAATAAAAGGACAAGTCCCTGGGTCAACCCATCCTCATGTCCTTCCGGGGAAAGCACTCCTGACTCAGAAGTATGGCCCAGGAAGTCACCCAGCTGGTCTCAGCACCATATGGAATCAACAGGAAAGTTTCTCTAAGGCTGGATGGGACTGAAGCTGGACCCTTAGAGGGCCCTGAGGAGGCATGAGCCAAGAGAGCCCACCCTCACCTGCACAGCACCCCCAAATGTCTTTCCTGCCTGCTGTGCTCCTCACCCAGTCTTCGCCATTCTTCAAACAGCCACCTGCCCTGTCTTCGACATCTCCAGCCTCAGCTCTCTCTCTAGCTCCACCGGATCAGTTCAGGCTCTGGCCCCGTCTGTCCTGGGTGCTCTCACTACCACCAGTCTCTCTCTCTCTCTTTGGTCCTATCGCTGCTCATGACCTGAGCATGTCCCCCCATTACTTTAAGTCATGCAATGGCTCCCCTTTCTTTTCACAAAAAAGTCCAAATTCCTCATCTAACATTCAAAACCTTTTACAATTCAGTCCTAACCCACTTGTTCTTATGAACAAACTCAGCTGCTTGCTGATTCCTACATAAGTAGGGTGACCGCTCTGTTTTGTTTTGCCAGACAGCCCTGGCCAGTGCCCATTGTCCCAGCATAATGTGTATTGGTGCCACCTTTCACTCTCCCAGGGATTTGTGTCTGGAGGATAAATACTCACCTACATACAAGGAGGGAGAGAGGCCCTGCTCCTCAGAGTCCCCCAGCCAAGATTCCATTGGCCCCTCCTGCCCTTGTCCTTGTGCCCACAACCTGCCCACACCCTGTGTGCACAGTCCCACCCCTTTTGCACAGAGCCTCTGCTGCCATTCTTGGAAAACACAGCAAACTCTCCTCTGTTCTTCTACTTGGTCACAGGTGTCCAAGTCCAACCTTTCAGCTCATATGGCGAGCAGGGTCACATTGCTTGGGTCCCTCCGTCTTCTCCATTCTCAGAGCCTGTAGTCTGGCTCAGAGCAGCACATGGCACTGGTCCTTTTACTGCAACCCCCCCTCCACCCGCACACTCACACCCAGGCTCTCTTTTCCTGTAGGAGAAGCGCATGTCGAAAGCGACAGAAGTGATGATGCAGTATGTGGAGAATCTGAAGAGAACGTATGAGAAGGACCACGCAGAGCTCATGGAGTTTAAGAAACTTGCGAATCAGAATTCAAGCCGCAGTTGCGGCCCCTCTGGTAAGCAACTCGACTTTGGCCTCTGTCTTGGTCTGGCTGTGCAGGTCACCAATGGCTCTCAGCCCTGGATCCTGCTTTGGGTTCAGTCATTCCCTTCCTCTACCCGTGCAACCCACAGGGCCCTCACAGCAGCTGTTCCAGGGAGCCTTGAGGTCTGGCACCAGGAATTATGAGTAGCCCAGAGTGATCTCTTGGCTTCCAACACAGCCCACCAATGACTGATCAAAGCCCACAGCAGCCAAGAGCTCCCTCTTTGTGAGGGAACCTCAGGCCCCCCAAGGCTTTGTGCTTTGGGGAACTCCCGCCCCACTTTAGACAGCACATGGAAGGGCATTGGAGCTGTATTCTGGAAAGCATTAGGTATCCAGTGTAGGAACAGGCATAATCGTATATATAGTTTAAGAAAGTTCCCTCCAACGGCAGCGGGTCAGTTACATTACCAGAACAAGCCAGAGCCAGAAAGCCCCGTGGAGAAACTTGCAACAGCCCATGTGAAGGTGACACTTGGGGGTGGGAAGCGAGAGGCTGGCTAGGAGATAGTATTGAGTAGTCTAAGTTTCATACAAGCTGCTCTAGGGCCACCGAGGAGCGTCTGCTTGATTTTGCATGAAGGAGTCAAGGAAGGCTTCGCGGAGGGGTGGTAACTGGCCGTCTACTACTTTACAGTACAAATAGCAGCTCTACAGTCACGAGGTGCAGGCTTATCCCAGGTAGAAGAAACAGGCATAGAGATTGAGTCTAAGAAGAAGACAAAAGGGTCTGATGTTGCTGCAATCCAGGGATGTGATGGGTTGCAGATGAGACTCAGTAGCCCAGGGCCACCTGCCAGGAGATGCTAACAATGCAGGCCTTTGTGCTCCCGATGCAAGGGAGTCACTGGTGAGTTCACATCACAGGACATGCCCGGATTGTATTTTTAGAAGAGCACTGTGACTTCAGGGGGCACCGTGCTAGAGGAGCACACAGGGTGAAGTAGGGAAGACGGGGGAGGAAGCGCTCGCTCGGTCCAGGAGAGGGATGACGGCGCTGGGGGCCAGGCAGGATCTTTCCTCGGACTCTGCCAGGGTTTGCACTCTTGTCAATGAGAGTGGCTCACCAAGGAATGGGCCTTTGTACATCAAGAATCTCTGTGAAACGCAAACATCCGCATTACCAAGAGCAGGAAGAGAGAAAGCATAACAGATGGAGAAAGCTTTATAAACAGGAGGTTTCACAAGTTTCCTGAGGAGTATCAGGGACACTTCCAAAAGTCCAAAGGCACTGTGCACACGCTTCAGGTTGCCTGCTTTGGGTCTCAGAAGCAAGGATCCAGAACACGGGCATCTGGGCTTCTGACGTACTGCTCTTGGCCAGTGTTGGACTCTACACAGAGGTGTCACCAGGGAAATTCTAGTATGTACATTCTCATGTTATTGCCCTGCAAGATTCGAGGTCTCCTGAGAACCGCCTTTCCAAGATTTATGGGATGTGCACTTACCTGGGAGTCTCATTCACTGGCTCTACAGACATTTACTGAACATTTTTGGTACGCCTCACGTGACAGGGGAGCACAGGGTCGCAGGGCACACTGCCCCACAGTCTGTGGAAGGTCAGGGCAGCGCAGCCAGTGCTCAGACATAGGTGTGGGGTATGGTATGGAGCCCTGCAGCCCTTCTAACCCCCCTTTTTTGTTTGTTTGTTTTTGTACATTAGGGAAGGGTCTACAGGGTATTCAGGGTCTCACTACTAGATCAGACTCATAGTGGTCCACCTGTTTACAGCCTCCCAAGAGCTGGGATTATAGGGGCGCACCAGCACTCCCAGTCTATCTGTGGCCCTTCTGGGAGGATAAGAAAATGCATACATGGCCGGCAAGACAGCTCAGTGGACTAAGTTCCTGCTTAGGGACCAGTGTTCGATTCCCAGTCCCACATGCTGCACCAGCCCCACCTCCGGGATGTGCTGAACCAGAGACCAAGTCTGGGTGTGGTGGCACAGGCCTGTAATCCCAGCACTAGGGAGGCTGAAAACAGGAGAATCACTGAGTCTGAGTTGTACAGTGAGACCCTGTACCAAATACATAAATAAAAAGAAAAAAACAAAGAAAGAAAGAAAGAAAGAAAGAAAATGCAAACACCAGCAAAGGACATGACATCTGAGTCTTAACTGGTGAATAAATGGTTGTTGGATGTTGGGCTCCACTTCAGTTATTTTTCCCAAGCTGTAGCTTTACCTGGGCGGTACAGAGGGGGCAGGAAAACCCAGACAGGAGGCCCATGAGAAGAGCTACGGTCATTTCCTAATCGTGCTTGCTTTTTAGGCCCTGGCATGACTTCTGGCAATCTTTGTGGTTGAGATTGGGATGACCACAGTGAAATAAAACATTCCTGACTCCAAAAAATCAGAGGCTTTTTTTTTTTTGGTACCGGGGATTGAACTGGGGACCTTGTGCTTGCCAGGCAGGCACTTACATTGCTGAGCTGTATCCCTGATCCAAGATACATATTCCTTTTTTTTTTTTTTTTTGTGGTATCGGAGATTGAACTCAGGACCTTGCGCTTGCCAGGCAAGCACTTATTCTACTGAGCCATCTCCCCAGCAAGATACACATTGCTAAAAGCCTCTTTTTGTCTGGTTTCTCCTTCACTACTTTCTGCCCACCATGACTGTTTTCCTCTGCCAAGCTACCCCGCCTTGGAGCCAGACAATGTGGACTGAGACTTTTACACACTGAACTAAATAAACCTTTCCTCCTTTGAGAAGAAGAAACACAAACTTTTTAAAAGTAAATAGGCAATATGCTAATTATCTACATTTTAGATTATTCTTTAAAGTAGATTTCTAGAAATATAGATACTAGTTCGAGAATATAAGGCTCTTAAAATATTTTCAAATAATTTATTTGTATTTTCATTGAATGGGTTACAATGATGTTGAATTCATTGAGTTATAGGTATAATTCTTATTCTTTTAAAAATATTTATGAGTTTGGAAGTTAAAAGTTATTTTATCTCATAGTTTTAATTTTTATTTCTTTGCCTTTCTAAATATTTATTAAACATTTATTTCTACTTCTGTAAATACTCTAATTCTGACCTTTGGTCCCTTGTAAGACTGGTATTTTGTTAAATGGTTTGAATTCTTCAATATAAAAATTATTTTCTGGTTTTGCTATTTTGGCTGACTGGAAAACTTGCATCCACTTTCACCATAAATACTAAGAAATATTTGTTGGACAAAATAAAGTAAGTACTTTAAAAGAACAGCTGAATCTACAAGAAAAGAAATCGAAATACCCAGATACAAGGAAGGAAAAGAGAACTGAAACCAAGCTGATCCTGCAGCTTCCTTGGAGGCAAAATATATCATCCGGGGGCTCGGTTATTGGGGGCTGAGCATTTACATCCTGTGCTCCTGGGGACAAGGCCTTGAACACACAACACAGAATCGACGCTGATATTTACACAGAAAGCTGGGCTCTTCCAAGGATGGAATCTTTAAATAGAATTTGGACAGAGCACAGTCACCAACTAGAGGAGAAACAGGAAAGTTGTTTGTTGTAGCCTGTGCTCTAGTAAGAAAAAAAAAAAAAAACTTTCTTCTTCCTCATAGGAAAAGTATGTGCCCCAAATGACAGCCAGGATGGTGCAATATGCAGAGAATCTGAAAGAACAGCAGGATGGAGCCTTTAGGACATGGTCAGCCACCCCAGAGAGACACACCCTGCACCCCTGACAACCAGGGTCCTTTTGGATAAAACCTTGTGGGAGACACAAAATACACAAAACAGTCCACCATGAACAGCAAAAATCATCAGACCTGATAGACAACAGGACCATATCTAAGCATGTCCCCCAAAACTTGATTTTTTAAAAAGATACATCAAAAATGTTTGAAAGCATGAAAGAATGGATGGAAAACATGAAAGTGAAAAGAATACAAAATAGGATAAAATGACTTGTGGAAATGAAATAACTACACATGCACGAAAAACTCAGTAGTGCAGGTGTAGAGGTTACGTAGGGGAGGCAGTTCCTTAGTATTCCGGATCCGCTCCCTCTGGGAACATTTCTCTGGGTCCTTGGCTTTGGTGACTGAGGTGTGCCGTAGCTGAGCTGGGGTTCTCAGAAAGTACTGTGTACTTTTCTCTTCCTTTCTCCTGACCCAACAACCATCCCTGCTTTAGAATCCTAGAAAAAGACATTTGACCAGAAGATAGATTTGGAACCGTTACCTGAAAAGCAGTTACCAGGGATACAGTGACTAAAAAAATTAAAGAAATATTATTAGACATGTGATATAGAAAAAGTCTGCCACCCATTTATTAGATAGTCTACAAGGAGAAAATTAAAGGCAAAAATAGTTTAAGAAAGAGTAGCTGAGGATTTTCCTAGAATAAAGACCTAAATCACTGAATTCATAGAGCCTCATGAAAAGCAAAAACACATGAAAGAAGAACTTCAGAAGAGCAAAGACAAAGAGAAAATCTTAAAAGTAAGCGACAGAGGGGCTGGGGAGATGGCTCTGTGAAATAAGCACTTCCCTGGCAAGCACAAGGACCTGAGTTCAATCCCTGGTTCTGAAAAAAAAAAA
>NDGN011541010.1:794-11563 GCA_002564285.1 Tympanoctomys barrerae | reverse complement strand
GCGGGGAGTAGCCTACTTACAATAAGGGACAAAAAGAAGGTTATTTCATTTTGCTCTCATCACTTTTGCTGTCTTGCCGCCTTGAACTGCTGCCCCTGTGCCATGCCACTCTGCCTTGAAGCCAGCTGAATATGTGCCAAAACCGCCATAAAATGTAAGCTAAATAGACCTTTCTCTCTTTATTTGGATGTTGGGTATTTTATCTCAGCAATGAGAAAAAAGAAACAAAGACAGAATGTGGTACCAGGAGTGGGGTTGTTGTTGCAGCTGAACCTGACCATGTGGTTCATAAGCCTTTGAGAATAGCTTGTAGAAAGAGCTGAAAAAGACTTGGAGATGCAGACTAAAATGACTTGAATGCCTTAGGCTATTCTGTATGGAAGATTCTGGTCAGAGCTTAGAAGACCAGGATTTTAATAAAGGTTCTGCCAGTAAAGACCAGGTTTAGGAGGTTTCTTCTGGGAAGAAGGACTGCATTGGGTGCTGGACTCCAGATGATGTATGTTATGGCTTGGCAGAGTTTGTCTGCATTTTGCTTATGTCCAGAGACTTAGTCCGAGAATGAGATTAAGGGTGTTGGACTAATGACTCCGACAGAAGAAATTTCAAGGCAGTCAAGTGTTGAGGATGTAGCATGGCTGCTTTTGGGGGCTTTTAGCCAGATTTAAGTTGAGAATCAAGAACAAAGTGCCCAACAGGATGATTTATAATGTTGTGGGTTTAGCCAAAAAGAAAGCTCCAGTAAAATTGTAAAATACTAAGATAGGGCTGAGGAGATCTCCATTACCAAAAAGAAATAAGAGAATAAAAATGATGCCTTAAAGGCATCACTAGAAGCAGTAAGTCCCCAGCCTTTACAATGTCAAAACTGCAAAAGTAAAAGATTTTACTTGAGGAAAAAGCTCCAAAAGGGCTGGCCAGATAGATCAGTGGACTAAAGCAACTGCTTAGGCACAGTGCCATCAGCTGGGGTTCAAACCCCGGCATGCCTTGCGACCCCACCCCTGGGGTGCGCTGAGACAGTGACTGAGACTGGGCATAGTGACACACACCTGTAACCCCAGAGTTTAGGAGACTGAAAAACAGGAGAATCACTATTTGAGTTCAATCATCTAGGTAGTGAGACCCTGTAGACCCTGTACTACAACTTAAAAAATAAATAAATAAAAGCTGCAGAGTAACACATTACAAAATGGCAGTGGCATAAAGAAATTGTTCCACAGAATTGGATTCACAGTGCCTTGAGATCAAGGCATTGAAATCCTACAGCCACAATAGAGGAAAGCCTGGCTACTGCTCCAGCTGGCAGTCGACCCTGGCATCATCCATGTGATGCTGGCTTTAGGTACATGCAGAAGGCAAGAGTTCTGAGGTTAAGAAGGCTTCCATATTGATTTCAGTTCAGGTAGCATGCTCCTGAGAGGGCAGTGTGGAAAGCTGTGAATGAAAAGCCAAAGGTACAGTGGAGACTCCCAAAGTTTAAAAAGGCAGTTTGGATCATCTAAGGAAAGCTGCAAGGAGGAAGCAAAGCAGGCCAAGAGAAGAGAAGCCTTGGGAGCGGCAACAACCGGAAGCTCACAATCTGCCACAGACGGCCTTAGATGGTACACATGGAACTACAGAACTTAGCATCTGCCCTGCTGGATTTTAGACTTGCTTGGTCCCATTCCTGTGTATTCCAGCTTGTAACTGTTGGAATGAAAATGTTGATCTTAACTACTATGAAGAAAATAATATGCAAAGTATTAATTATTGTAACTGTCCTACTACCCTGTTTTGAAACTGTCTCATTGTTATTTCTTTCTCAATAAATAAAAAAAGAAAATATTTATCTTGTGCTATTAAATGTTACAAGTTTAACTTTGTTTCCATTTGTACAGGGGCTTGAAAAGTTTGCCTTAAATTTCAAAGGACACTTGGGACTTGGACTTTTTAGCAATGCTGAAAGTGTTAGGACTTTGTTAAACCCTTACAGATAGACTAAAATGCCTTTTGCATAGAGGGATGTGCATGAGTCTTCGGGGGGCCAGGGGTGAAGTATTATGTTTCTAATGTAATGCCACGTTGATAGACTTAATTCTAGTTCTTAAAGATTGATAAACCTGTGCTAAAATGCTCAAGTTGTGAAATGTTAAAATAAGCATGTCTTTGTATCTGAAAACAGGTTTAAAGAAATGTGTCTGGGTGGCAAGATGACAAGGGCTGGACTGTAGCAGCTGAAACCTCCACAAACTGAACTAAATAAATCTTTCTCTCTTTAACTTGGGTGTTGGGTATTTTGTCTCAACAATGAGAAAAAAGAAACCAAGACACTTTAAAACCTTTCAGCCTTAGACTTGCAGGATTTGAGAAGTACTGAGCTTTCATTCTTCCTTTCCGTAGTAACTACCCCTTCCTAATTTTATTTCTATGCCTTTATTACTAAGAAGGTTCTGGGGGGGCCCAGAAAATTAGCAAGAAATACAGAAAAATGTAATTTTAAATTTCTTATGATTATACCAATGCATTTATAAGCATATTATAGAAAATGTATAATTTTTGCTAATTATTAATATAAACATAAAAAGCAAACTCAATAGAAAGATTTTATTTGATTGTTTATTTATTTTAGTACTGGGGATCAAACTCAGGCCCTTGTACTTGCCAGTCAGGCACTGATGCCACTGAGCTATGTCCCCAGCCCAATAGAAAGATTTTGAAAAGATCTTTTAATTGGTTAAAATCTCATGCAAAGTACAATGTAGTGAGGACAATAAATAGCCACAGGAAGTTAAAGATTTGTCTAAAATAGGCTTAAGTGACTAAAATTTAACTGCTTAATACAAATATGTGTTTAAAGTTTCACATTTAAGTATACTATGCATATTTTCTACTGGAATACTCACACGCCACCCCCGCTACAGCTGGGAAGGTTGAACCACAGTGTTCAAATCTGATGTAGATATAACAGCTGTTCAAATGCTAGGGAGTATTTTACTTGAAAATGTGACCATTTAGTTTTGTTAAATATAAACTGCTTCTTTGGCTATCTGCATTATTTTTCTGAAAACATCCCTTTTAAAAAAAGCATTTTCAGATATGTAGTAGAATCACTCCTAAAGTTCAGTAATTCTTTTTTTTTTTTAACTGCACTTTTTCCCTTTCAACTTTCTGAGAACACAAGTGGGATACTTCTCCCTTCTCTCTAGAATCCCATTCCCCACGCCCACCACTCTTGCCAATACAAAAATAATAAATCAATCATGTTAAAAGCACTACTCTTTTTTGGCTCTAATTTACTGTACTTGAAGTCTTTATGTTTTATTAAAATAAGTTACAATATTTTCAGTTGGAGACAGTGACTCCATCTTGGCTATGTGGCACATGTGTTAAATTATCCGTGCTGCAAGTACCAATTCTGAGGATAAAGAAATCGTGATGTGTATGGCATAACTAGAGATCTTTTACTCAAGGAATAATCCCATCACTAGAGATCCACTGGAGTCAGTGAAGGAGGGGAAGGAGAAGCCCATTATCCAATTTCTCTGGACCTTTGGGGGAATAAAAGTAAGCTGGTGTGAGAGAAGCGTCCCTAATCTGGGATGGAGTGGGACCGCAGCTGGCACACAGCTCCTGCAGCTCTGTGGCACCGACAGGCCTGAGGACCTGAACCTCAAAAGGGAGAGGAGCGGGCCGGCACTTTCCCTCCCGGCCAGCGCAGCTGGACAGGCTCCACGCAGACACCTCTGCTTCGGGACGAGGCAGACAGCGCAGCACTGGCAGTGCCACCATCCAGGAGGGAACCCGTCGGGCCCGAGGGGCTGCTCCCGGAAGCCTGTTCAGGGTGCCCCACACGGCCGGCGCTGCAGGGTCCAGGAGAACTCAGGTGGGCAGCATGGGCTCATGGCGCAGGACGTTCCGGGTGCTGGCGGGCCATGCACAGCTGGGGTCTGTCCCAGCCCTGGGGGTCAGCCTAGACTCTGGAGCGCCCCGAGGACACAAGTCAGCCTTGGCAAAGAAGGTGTAAGTGTACAGCCACTAGAGGACCAGTGCCCACACCCTGCAGCGAGTTCAAAGCCAGTGAGAACTACACAGCAAGACCCTGTCTCCAAAAGAGAAAGGAAGGAAGGAAGAGGAAAAAGGCAGGCCAGTGGGTGGGTGGGTGGGCAGACAGGAGGGCGGGCAGGCGGGCGGGCAGGCAGGCAGGAGGGCGGGTGGGCAGGAGGGTGGGCAGGCAGGAGGGCGGGCGGGCGGGCAGGCAGGAGGGCGGGCGGAGAGGGCAGGCAGGCGGGGAGGGCGGGCGGGCGGGCGGGGAGGGTGGGCAGGCAGGAGGGCAGGCAGGAGGGTGGGTGGGCGGGCGGGCGGGCAGGAGGGCGGGCGGGCAGGAGGGCAGGCAGGAGGGCGGGTGGGCAGGAGGGCAGGCAGGAGGGCAGGCCGGCCCACTGAGCCGGTGTTCAGGCTTCCTCCCAGCACTTCCAAGCACACTAATGGACACTTTCCCTCTCACCTGCAATCTCAGCTTCCCCACCAGGAAGCTCAGGGCTGAGGAGCATTCTTGTCTTTCTTTCCACGCCAAGGTCCCACATTAGGAACATGGCCACCAGGACCTCAGATCTACACTGCTGCTGCACCCTGGGCTCCTGGAAGAGGGTGCACTTCTTTATCGGGCTTCTGATCAGGATTCCAGGGCTTGTAAGGTCGAAAGCCGCTGCTGATTTGCCAGCGCAGAGGCTGTTTCTCAGAGAACAGACCAGGCCCTGCCTTAGCACACGGGGACGTCCTCCTGGCCTGGAGAAGGCTACGTCTGGGGAGTCCTGGATGGTGCTTCAGTAGCCAAGAGCTAGGAGGTCTGCTGTTCAGTAAGTGGCCGATTAAAGGAAATCACGGCCACTTTAAAATAACTAGGTTGTGGGGCCGGGGAGATAGCTCAGTGGAATAAGTACTTGCCTGGCAAGCGCAAGGTCCTGAGTCCAATCCCTGGTACCACCAAAAACAAAAGCCAAATGACTAGATTGTGTTATCTTAAGAAGTTCAAATAGAAAAAAAAATGGTATTATAGTTATAATCTTAGCTCAAATTTGTCACTGTAAATATTGCACTTATTGTCTTAAATTCAGAAATAACAAAAGAAAGTCCAGTCATCTAGTGTGTCTTTTGGTTAAACAAATGGAAATATATATACCATTTTATTTATTAAGGTTAAAAAAAAATCATTGGCAGCTAGTAAGGCAATCCTCAATTTACAACAGACTTTTTTAAAGCTTGAAGATAAAACTGAGCCTTTATAAATGAGAAAACGATGTACTAAAAGCAAGCACTAAATCAATTTTAAACACCAAACACAATTTATGCCTGACTTTAAAACTCATCCACAAAACATTAATCTACACAAAGGCCAGAAGCTGAATGAAGCATAATTTGTGAAACTGCTCCCTCTTATCCCAACCTCTAACTGAAAAGGTCATTAGGTGTATTATATCTAAGTGAGCAGCTTATCCCTGCTTCATTACTGATAATTAAGACAAGTAATATTTTCTTGACAGTAATGTGTCCGTTAACAGATACAGTCTAGTTTGCATAAAATAAGCATTAATTACCATAGTACCACCCCAGATTTAAAAAAAAATTAAGTACCTGTGTAACATGGCTTCATTATTTTTTCCTTAAAGAATTAGCAGCCTCAGAAAACATAACGCACATATTAAGAAATTCATCTTTCGTCATGTTTCAAAATCATACTGTGCACAGTGAAGTGACAATGCTGAAAGGAGACCCACGGCAGTGACGGCACCTGGGGCCGGTGCCACCTCGGTCCTCTAGCTGCCGAGCTTCTGGGAGCTACCTGGCGGCCACGCCCAGGGCTCAGACACTCACTCCTTGGAGTCCTCTTGTGGGACACTTGCGAAGCCACCAGCTGCGGTTCTGACACAGCCAAGAAGTAACACTGAGAGAAGAGCCACAGTAGTGCCCAGGATGGGGTCTGGTGAGGGGTGCTGGGGACCACATGCGCAGATAAGGAGTGGCCGGCACTTACCTGGTGGCAGGTGCTGGGCCAAGTACTCACGGCCTTTTCTGAGTTTAGCTCCAGAGCCACCTCATGATGCCAGGACCGGGGCCATCTGGATTTTGCAGAGGAGGAAAAGGTGAAGCCCATTGGTCCCCAAGGACATAACTACTGGCAGGTCCAGGGCTCTGCAGCCCGTGCTCCTGACCACTGTATTTCACACCCAGGACAGCCAGCTGGTTGTTTCAAGAGTCCCCTTTTTAGAGACAGCTAATCAGATAATGTTTCTTAGATCTCTATTTGTGCAAAGAACTAGAAGCCACCAAGTCCCTTGTCCAGCACCCTGAAAAGCAGTGGCACCAAGGGAGGCGCAGTAATTTATGCCTGAAGGTCTAAGCCAGTGTCCTTGCCGTGCAGTAGCTTCACAGAGCAGCTTGGAGTGCGTGGCCCATCTCTACCTCCGTGCTGTGCGCCTCGGTTCTTCCAGCCGCAGCCTTAGACCTATGCGTCTTGGGCTCTGCAGACCTCGCCAGACACCCCTGGGGGTTTCGGGAGCGGCACCTGCTCCTTGTCTCCGGTCTCAAAACACAGCCCAGGGTGGTGGGCTGCTGGCGGGGCCAGCTTAGCACACACAGCGAATGTCTGAATGCTGCCTCTGCTCGCCTCGGTCACGTAACACTGGTGCATGCTACTTACGCCCGTTGGTTTGTGCCCTCATGGATATGAAGACTGTTACGGTTATGTCAGGTGTCCCCCCAAAGCCTCATGCAGTCATGGGGCGGGGACTTCTAGAGTTTGAGATTCAGCCATGATTCAATGGGATTATGGGTCTTAGTACTACTGGGATTATGGGTGTGAGTGCTACACCCAGCCTGGGGCAGACAGCCTGAGAGCAACTCCAGGGAGGCAGCCTTGCTCTCAGCAGCCACTGGCGCTGCTGCTACTCCCTGTGCCCTTGCTCTTTGCCACCACCATGAAAGGCTGCCCTCTGCCCTGTGGCACTCCACCTTGGAGCCAGCCAAGTATGGGCTGAAGCCTCCAGCAAATGTGAGCTAAATAAATGTTTCCTTCCTTCATTTTGGGTGCTGGGTATTTGCCCCAGCAGCAAGAGAAGAGAAACTGAGATAAAGACTAACAGAGTGAGACACCTACAGCCTTGGTACAGCGGCTGGTGGTGCCTACTGAGAATCAAAAGGTGAGGCACTGTGAAGCAGCGGTGTTTCCAGCTACCCTACCGGCCAGAGAAGGTTCTTCTGCTCTGTGGGGTGAGCAGTGCGGAACGGACACAGGATGCCACTGACAGCCGCACCTAAGGGCGGAGCCTGGAGACAAGTGCGGCGAGAAGCACAGACGGACAGAATGCCAGGCAATTTCCAGGGTGGCCGGTGCGAGGAAGCACGCGTGGGGGAGCCAAGTGCCCACAGTGCTGTGTTCCGGTGCTGGTGCTGGGGACTATGCCAGGGCTGTCACCTTGAAGCTACACGCCCAGGCCCTTCTTTACTTTGAGCCAGGGTCTCACCCAGGACCGGGTGGAGCTGACCTGCCTTCCTCTCACCTCAGACTCCCTCGGTGCCTATGAGCAGGCGCCTCCAGGTCTGGCTGGCGGCAGTATTCTGATGAGCTACCCAGAAGTTTAGAAGAGAACTGTACTTTGGAATTTGATTCTATTAAGTCCCCTGAGAAAGTGCTTTACATGTGTTGATAATTATCATCATCTTGACTAGTTCAGTTCACAACCATCATTCATATGGCTTTCTTGTTTTTAAACAAAGTTATCATATAAGGGTACTACCGCTTTTGGCCAGAGGCAAGAATTACAGGGCCAATGACTTCCTTCAAGATATAAAAAGATCAAAATGGACCTGAAGAGGAGGCTGCTGGAACGATGCTCTCTCCCAGGCTCAGAATGCATGACCTGTGCACCCTCAGAGGACGCAGCTTGAGCGGGGACAACCACTCTCTACCGGGAATTCTGTTTTCTCTCTTCCCTGCGGCCACAGAACCTTTCCTTGGTACAGAAGGAGAGTGAGGGCCCCGCTGCAGCAGATCTCACAGGGAGTCCTGTGCTCTCCTGGCAGGGCAGGCAGGCTGGGGCAGCTGAGGCCCCTGCCCTATGCCCTGTGGGTCGGCGCTGACCCCTGGCAGGGGTGTGCTGCTCTGGTGCCCTGGGCTGAGCCCCCAGCAAGGGGACTGTGCCACTTCAGCCCCTGCTCACTGCCTGCACCGCCCAGGCAGGTAGCTCTCGGCAGGGTAGTTCCCAGAAGCCAATGCCAGGGCACCGGTCTGTTTCTCTTCCTTTGTGAGAGCTGAGCCACTTGGGCCCATTTCCTGTAGAGGAGGAGGGCAGGGCAGGACTGCTGGTTGCTATGGCCGCCCGGCTGCCTGCTCTGCGTGGACAGCCACTACCCATCAAGCCTTGTGCCTTCTGACTGACAACTACTTAATCCTCCCAAGGCCAGGTGGATGGAGAAATTAGGCAGGGAGTTACTTCCTGGGTGCAAACAACCACTGAGTGGTGACCCTGGTGAGCTGGCACCAGGTGGGGCACCAGTGGCTGTGGACTCATAGAGCCCTCACGTCACCCCAGGCCCTTAGTGAGGTCCCCAATGCGGGGCAGTGGGTGTGGGCTGCGGATCCCAGCAGGCAGGCTACTATTTAAGTAAGTACAAGCTTACTACAGTTAAAAGCACCCTCAAATGACTGGAGGGTACCAGTTAATAATTGATACCACTTTCACTAGAGTGCTAAATAAAGACTGTCTGCCTAAAAGCTTCTGTGGTGAAGTCCTGAGGTGCACTAGAGCAAGGTGCGCCTGCTCGTAGGAGTGTGCTCTGGCTTTCCTCTTTCTCGGTGGCAATGCTAACTAGTGTCACACACCAGAAAGACCCAGTCATGAGGAGGCTCTACGCTGCTGTCTCAATAAGGATGAAAACTACAAACAGGAAGTGCCCTCAATTTTCTCTCTAGCTTGCCCAAATTTGTCCCTGTTAAATGGCTCATATCCATTTAACCCGGATGTAGAACGTGAGGGCCTGCCTGCATCTCTTTGTCTCTAGGACTTCTGCAAGTCTGTTCACGTTTGCCAACTGAGCGACTGTAACATACAGCAGTAGGGACACGGGAGGCCCGCTCCGCAGCAACTCACGACTAGTTCTGTGTGCTCAAGAGCCGCTTGCTGAGCATGCAGCCTGCCTAGGACCTGCCACAATTTTTAAGTATTATGCAGAGTGGTCTCTTCTTGTTTTACTCACTACATGAAATCTTCAACATTAACGAAAGAGGTCAGCTGTACTTGCTATGAAAACTTCCACTTCAAGATATCTCGCAAGACTTAGTTATTAGTTGTCAAAAAGACCAAAGGAGTAGGAGGAAAATAATGCTTGAAGGATTAGGTTTATCTTTAGATTTTCCTTCAAATTCAACTACTTGTGTTCTGACTTTCAAAGGTCAATTATTTTGGCTAAGGAAGTAGAAAATTGGTCGTGGTACACAGGCGGGTCTCTCCTGCAGGGAGGGGCGGGGGAGGGGCCGAGGCAGCGGTGGCTGGCGGTGCGCGCTGATACAGTAATTCCGCACTCACGAGTATAAACAGTATTAGCATAATACCATTCTTTGTAGGAAGAGATGTTAACATTTAGAAGGCTGTAATTATTTTTAGGAATAATGAATTTCTTATAAGGCATCTGTTTTTTCCAGAGTATTTTGGTTAAAGCCTGATTTGCGTGAAAACATAAATAACCTCTCGCTCCAGACTCACAGCATCAGCGAGCTTTAACAGATGGCCTCATTTAAAAATCATTTGTTAAGCTATCTCACATTTACCAACGTGCTGTCAGCGTCTTCCCTTCCCTTACCGACCATGATGTGATGTGCTTCTGCGGCGACAGTCCTAATGCCGGCGTTGGCGGAAGCCACACCCCTACTGCCTGGCTCCCGCTCTGGGGCAGCGCTGCCCCTCCGAGCCTGGGCCACTGCTCACAGCACACCCACTGAGTCCACACGGAAGGGGAGAAAGCTCAGCTCAAGGACATGCCGTGAAAGTCACCCTGGCATCAAGGGGCAACGGGCAAACGGGAACTAAAGCCACCTCTGCGCCTCGCCTGGCCCCGCTCTTCCCCTCGTACTGGAGACCCTGGGGCAGAGGCGGCTGTGCCACTCCTCCCCAGTTCACTCTGCAGCACTTTTGGAGGCCCCTCCAGGCTTCAACCAACGACCCACGGCCAGCGTCTTCTCCCCTGGGGACTTCCAACCCTTCACTCGGCCATGGGACGCTGTCCTCTGGGACCCCGTGTCTTCCCAACTACCATGCCAATCACGCCGCAGGATTCTTTTCCCTTCTCTTCCACTCTTAGTCTAAGGACTCTGACCACCAGCCGTACGATTCCCTAAGCTCTCTGTGGGAATCAGCCTCCGTGCTGGGTCCAGCAGCGTCCTGCGTCATGCGAGTGTACACTGCATCCCTCCTGGAGGGAAGTCCTGCCCAGGCCCTCTGTCTGTGTCCACTGACCAAACTCATGTCCGCATACAACAAGTCAGCACTGCCTCCGGGTCCCCGCGCGGGGTCAGCATGCACCTCTTCCTGTAGTGCCTGCTTACTCCAAAGTGCGCACCTCATCCACAGAAATCTGAGATGTGGGAGCCAGCTTGGATTCCTCCTTTTCCCTAAGAGCCAAGCTCAGGTGATTTTGTTCATTTCTGTTAGCTTCTTTCCTCTGTGAAGGTTAGGAAGAAGAGGAAGTGGAGGAGGAGGAGGAGGAGGAGGAGGAGGAGGAGGAGGAGGAGGAGG
>NDGN011541007.1:3947-22302 GCA_002564285.1 Tympanoctomys barrerae | reverse complement strand
AGAGAGGAGTAATGTGCATATCATAGATTGGGGCAGTATCTAGTGTTTTGTGGTTGGTGCTTAGGGCTTCCATCATGCCCTAAGATGTCATTGCCTCTTACTTGAAGCTCAGTCTCAGTGGGCAGTGTGGCATCACTCAGCCCAGCTCACACATACTAGTTGGAAGTACTGGACAGGGCATCACTGGCCTGTCGCATTGCTTGAAAAACGACACATCAGCACCTTAGCTAGACCCATTTGCATTGCTTAGAGTCAATTGAGGGAGTAAAGAACTATCCTAGGCAGCTCTGTACATATCACTACACAGAAGTAGGGTTGAACACTCTTCTTTCAAGGAGAGCTGTGCAGGTGGTGCTCCATGATCCTCCCCTGCCTGCTTCACTCCCAACTACAAGGGGACAGCTGGTACTGTGGCACCTCATGGCTCCTGGCCACACTGGCTGTGCAGTGAGTGCCTCACAAGAACCACAGATGGGCAGAGTCTGGGCTGTTTACTATGTGGAGTCAGCCAGTTAAAGAAGCCTTGGTCAGACTTTTTGTGATATTAAGAGGGAAACAAAAGGTGAGGAGGGGGCAGTCCCTCGGGAGCTCAAGGGCTGTGTGGCTGTGGGTTTCAGCTGTGCCCTTCCCTAAAGCTCCAGTCCTCAGCAGGCATGGTCCCTGGGGCTCCCCTCAAGACTGTGTCTACTTTCCTTCCCTCCTGGATCAGCCCCTCAAGGGTGTCACTTTCCAAGTGGCAGGGAGAGTTACATGCTGAGCAATGTCTTCTTTTCCCATGGCTGAAGTAATAATGCTCATTAGAGAATGCCTGGAAGCAGGGACAGCAGAGAGAGGAGCAGAGACCGCTGGGCACATGCTGACACTGGTATGACACTTGCTGCCTTTTCCAAGAAGGGCCATGATGCGGCCCTGCTCTGACCATATCCTCGGTCCCTAGGCCACGGAGGAGAAAGAGGAGATGGAGGAGCTACAGGCCTATAACCGGCGGCTGCTGCACAACATCCTGCCCAAGGACGTGGCTGCTCACTTCCTGGCCCGTGAGCGGCGCAATGATGAGCTCTACTACCAGTCCTGCGAGTGCGTGGCCGTCATGTTTGCATCCATTGCCAACTTCTCCGAGTTCTATGTGGAACTGGAGGCCAACAATGAGGGTGTTGAGTGCCTGCGGCTGCTCAATGAAATCATCGCCGACTTTGATGAGGTGCTCCTTGGGGTCCTCTGGGTCCCAGTGCCCTGTCCCTCGAGCTGGGTGTGAGCATCAGTGACAGGGGCCCAGAGGCTGGCCATGTCCCAGACATTTTGTACATGTGACAGATGAGGAAACCAAGGCTGCAACCTTGAGTGTCTCATGGAAGGTCACTGGGTTTTAGTCCAGGTTGTTCAACCTTAACCTTCAGGAGCACAGCACTCAGGTCACCCAGCATCTGTGGCCAGGGCTTTAGGATAGTCAAGGGAAGGAGGTATCCCCTGGGGCACTGGATATGGAGGCAGAAATACAGTTCTTACGCCCTGTGCATGCCTGGTGTGAGCAGCTAGGAGGCAGGAATCCTGGGATGGGAAGGGGTGAGAGGCACATGCTCACCATTGTGGGATAGGCTAGACGCAGAGGACAGGCTCTAGAAAGGCTTCTGGCAGGGCAGGCAGAAGGGCACGGGTCTCACTGGCAAAGAGGGACAGGTTTTTCTGGGCTGGCGGAGGGCAGTGAGTGCTGGAGGGAAGACAGCGCAACAAGTGACTTGCCTTGTGGGCTCCTGTTTGGGGATGGGTCGCTGAGCCACAGTCACTGGGCAGCATCACACTGAGTCGATTCCCCCACCATGCCGAACGGGCCACTGAGGGGCTGTGCTACCCTTCCCTATGCCTCCCTGTCCCTCCCTGGGGACCTCAGTGCCCCAGGCTTGAGGGTGACCAGGTTTGGCCTCCTGTGCAGATCATCAGCGAGGATCGGTTCAGGCAGCTGGAGAAGATCAAGACCATCGGCAGCACCTACATGGCTGCCTCGGGCCTCAATGACTCCACCTATGACAAGGCGGGCAAGAGCCACATCAAGGCGCTGGCGGACTTCGCCATGAAGCTGATGGACCAAATGAAGTACATCAATGAGCACTCCTTCAACAACTTCCAGATGAAGATCGGTGAGTGCAGGGCGGTGCAGGCTCCCCAACTTCCTCATCCCTGCCCCAGAGTCCGGTGTGGGAGATGACGGCCGGCAGTGCAGCTCCCAGGCGGGGCATGAGGAAACCAGCCACCGCGGCCAACACTGCTGGGCAGCGGAGCCTCTGCTGTGTGTCAGCAGGGGATGCACCTATGTTAATCTTTTAGCAGTGTCGTGGATTAAACCCAGAGCCTTTGCACTGAACCAAAGTCCCACCCCTTTTTCTATTTTAAATTTGGAGACGGTCTAAGTTGGCCCAGGGTGGGCTCCAACCTGCAGTCATTCTGCTTCAGCATTCCAGCATGTTGGGATTGCAGGATTGCACCACTATGCCTGGATTATATAGTTCAATTTTTTTTTTTAATTTTTACTTTTTAAAAAGAACAGTGTTATAAACCAAAATGAGTCAACAGGTTATTGTTGAGTTCCAGGTGATGACAAAATCCAGCTGCTATAAAAGTTTCCTGCTCTTCCTGAACTTGGAAGGGAAGGGGTGAAGGTGTGTGATGAGCCATGCCCTGTCCCTAGACTCTGTCCTTAGCAGTGCCTTGCCCTCCCTGGAAGCTTGAGCTTCCTGGACACGTGTGTGTGTGTGTGTGTGTGTGTACACACGCATGTGTGACTGTAGATACACGTGTGTGCTGCTGCTGAGGACAGGGAGGTTCTCAGCAGAGGCCCCAGTTGGCTTCAAAATAGGACCCTCGTCTACTTTTTCAAGATAATCTTTGAATCAGAAACATATTTTTCTTTTTTTACATTTAATTTTTATTACCCCAACCTTTTATTTGGACAAATTTCACCTCTGAAGAAGGGTTAAAATAACAGTCTAGTGAAAAACCCACATGCGTTTACTCGCTCAGCAGCCTCTGCCTGCTCCTGCTGGAAAGTGATTACAGAGTTCCACCTCTGACTGTGTTGTTCTGGGAAGCGCAAGACAGTGCAGCTTGTCCCCAGGATGCATCTCTTCTAGGGTGCAGCCTGACAGAGTGGGCTCCTTTTACAACACCAGCTTCATCCAGTGTTGTTTTGCTCCTGTCTGGGGGTTTGCAGAAATAGAAATGGTTTCTGAAAGAGTAGATCTTTGTTCTATGCTGAATTCTCATGTATTATCAACTTTCTGGGTACGTCTCAAGCCATAAGAAGCGATTCAGATTTCAAATTTGAAAAAAGTAACAGTAACTCACTCACACACACACAAAACCCCCTAGGATTTCAGTTCTCAGAATTAGAACATTAAACTGAAATACGGGGTTATTAAAACACTGACCGTTAACATCCTTGGAGAGCCATGTGGCTATGGCCTGAGTGTCAGGAGCTTAGCTGTTCCTGAACCAACTGCCTGTGCTGTCCTCCGGGCACAGTACTTGTGGACCTGACCAGGTTTCCAGTTTGCAATGCTGCTAGAAGGCCCAACAGAACCAGCTGGGGTCTACTGTGTTCCTGTGCAGCCTGTGGTTTTGCATTAATTTCACTCCTAGTTTCATGTAAAATCACCATCTTCATTTTGCTTTCACTCCATCTTCTCCACACTCAGCCATTTGTGTTTTTCTCCTGTTGGATATTTTTGTAAACTGCCTCAGCTTTTTTTATTGGGCTGGACTGGTGGTTCAGTAACCGAGTCTATCCAAGAGGTGGGTAGGTACAGTCTATTCCTACAGACTTGGAAGCAACACCACTTCTTGGTGTTGTGGGCTCTGGAAAGGGCCAGAAGCCATTGGGGACTCCTAGGGGACAGCGAGCGGTACAATACCTTCTGGAATAGCTTGTCAGGTAAAAAGTGGCATGTGCCTTTGACAGGACTCAGAGAAAGAGGAGACTTGGGCAGAGACCTGGGTCAGAAGCCAGAAAAGGGGAGAGAATGGAGGAGTGAGGAAGGGGGAAGTAGCACTTTGTAAATGTTAACCAGAGATGAGAGTAAATCTTCGTCTCCCTGCAAGCAGGTATATGAAGACAAGGTAATTGGATTGTGCAAGAGGACATGGCAGCTCTTGCCGAGGGCACTCCTGGCAGTGTCTTGCAAGAGTGGTAAGGACTCAGGAGTGGATGAGTGTAGAAGTTCCAGCAAGGTGGATGGAGCAGAGAGGTGGGAGATGGCAGGCTGAGGTGGCTCTCAGGGAGACTCTACAGCATGTGGTGAGAGGATGCTGGCAAGAGCAATCAAAGCAAGCACTGTTCTTCACCTGAGGAGTGTGGCTGACTTCTGTCCCCTGCAGGGCTCAACATTGGCCCAGTCGTGGCTGGGGTCATTGGGGCTCGAAAACCTCAGTACGACATCTGGGGCAATACGGTGAACGTGGCCAGCCGCATGGACAGCACTGGTGTACCTGACCGCATCCAGGTGAGTGCAGAAGCATCGGTGCCCATATCGCCCATATGAGGGGACCCATGTGGTCCTGGGGTCTTCAGGGCAGGCCATCCACAGTTCCTAGTCATAACTTTTGCTTCCAATATAAAGTGATGAGGCAGTGAGTGCTGATGTCTCTGAGAACACGACTCTGTTCTGCTTTCAGCACCTTGGATAGATCCCCGGCCTGCACAGAGCCCTCTGCTGGGCACAGAAGGAATCAGGCAAATGAGTTCAGACCCACAGCTGCTGATGGCCAATTGGGATCCACAGCACATGCCCAGCCAGGCACACGGAGCACACACAGAGTCCTGCAGGGAGCAGGGCCTTACCCAGTGGGCTGGCAGCTCACAGAGCCTGGTCGCTGGATGTTGTCCCCACCAGCCTCAGGTGCCATGGAGCCTAGCAGAGGCCAGGGGCTGCTTTTGCTTCCTCTATCCTGCATAGGCTGGTGCTTGATTCCCAGAGTGGTAGAACTGCAGCTGCTCCTCTTTACTCTTTGGAATTGTGTGAATCTGCTTCCTGACATGAAGGGCCTTGAGCTGGGCTCTCGTCCTTTCTGCATTCCCCTCAGCCGCTGCACCCTATGAGGCTGTGGAGATCGCCTGCTCCAGCCTCAGTTCTCTCAAATCTTGACTGTGCCATTTGTAAGGCATTGGCATAGCTTAACTGTTCTTTCCCTTCTGAATAAAGGGAAGGAGCCATGCACAGTGCTAGCCAGGCTACCCTGCCTGGCTTGTGGATGCCATATGGCCTTTATTACCTCCACCAACACACTGGAGAGAAGGGACAGCTGGGTAGAGACTGGGGTCCTGTGGGGGGGCATGCACATTTGCAGGGCTTCTCCCCAACCCAGCAGTAGGAGTGAGGGACTCTGCCCCAAGCCAGCATCACCTTCAGCAGAGCCTCCCCATATGGAAGCCACAGCTAGTGTGGACTCTGCCTGGGTGGCCCATCCAGCAAGTACACAATCAGGCCAGGGGCCCAACAATGCCCGGAAGTGGTCCCTGGCCATCCTGTGAGGCATATGGCCACCCAGCCACTCCCTGCCCTGTCACTCACTTCCTCTCACCAGGCACAGCACAGTGTAGTGTGGCAGTGGCAAACCTTCTAGAGTTTTCAATGATACAAAAAACCCACTGCAGCATACATGCCATAGGTTCACCAGCACTGTAGTAGATGAAGCCCCAAGTATTCCTCTTTGTCCTCAAGGTTAAAAAAGTCTGAAACTGAGTTCAGGCTCTAACATGTATTAACTATCACCACAGGCACATGAGTCAGCTTTAAGAGCCCAGAAAGAGACAAGCAGAGGTTCTTCAGTCATCTGTGGTGAAAACCAGTATTTAGAAATCTTTCTGATCCTACAAAAGGCCCTGCTTTACACACTTGGCTACTGCTGCAGCAGCATCACATTGTCTTGAAAGTTTCCAACTGCTGCTGCACTCCTGCACAGTGTTTGGTGGGCCACCAGGCGCCCTGAGCCTCCCTGACAGCACATGGGAAGTGCCTGTCAAAACCACACAAAGGAGCTGCCAAGAGCCACAGCTGCCGTGGTTCTCTCATGCTGGAGGGTTGGGTAGAGTCCACCTCTGCCTGGTTGGAAAACACCTTAGTGGAGGGGCTGCCCTGCCTCTTTGGCAAGGCTTGGGCAGCTGGGGTGACACTGCCCACACCAGTTCGTGTCATGGCTTACCCACGCCATGTGCTCTTATCTGCTTGGCCTCTGCAGGTCACCACAGACATGTACCAGGTGCTGGCTGCCAACACATACCAGCTGGAGTGCCGGGGCGTGGTCAAGGTGAAGGGCAAAGGCGAGATGATGACCTACTTCCTCAACGGAGGCCCCCCGCTCAGCTAGCAGCCGCCAGTGGTGGTGCAGCAGCCCGGCCTCTGCAGGAAGGGATCCAGCCTCTTTTGCTCCATGTGGGCAGGTGAGGAGCCTGCATTTGGCCATGCCACCACGCTAAGGAGATTTCCACCCAACTCGGAGCAGCCTCTGCCTTTGCTGGTGGGCAGGGCCTCTGGCCCAGGCCCTGGTGCCAGCGTCCTGCGAGCACCAAGCTGACCAAAGATGTTTCCCCTGCAGAAGACTATGCTGGACTCGGCTGAACCTTGTTTTGTGGCACGTGCTGCCACTATGCAGTGGAGGGGCGCTGTTGGAGCCCGGCATGGGGCAGCAGGCCACAGCCTGGATGGTGGTGGCAGGCCGGACACTGGCCTGGGGCACTAGGGAGCCCGCAAGTCTGCTGCTCCAGACAGAGGCCACGCCCTGGCCCCGGTGGTGCTCGGGGCGAAGTGCTGGCTGTGGAGGGGCTGGGCTTCACCGACACACACACACACACACACACACACACACACAGTGCCCTGTGAGGGAAACGGGACTGATTGTGAAGGAGAGGCAGGCGGATGCCAAGCAAAGAGTGTGGGACCTAAGGAAAAGAAAATATTTATTAAATAAACACGTTTTCTGTGCCCTTTAGACTATGCTAGTTGTATTCGTGTAAGAGACACAAGCAAGCCAGGATGCCACGGGGGAGGGAGGGAGGGGGTCCCAACTTGTCTCTTTTGTATTTTTTATTTTGTATTATTGAAAGCCTTGGAGATCTAACAGATATACCAAATTCTATATTTTGTAAATTCTCTATATTAGAAAACAGCTGTGCACAGCGGGGTGTGAGTGCGTTTGTACTGTACGTCTGTCTGTGTGCACTGGTGTTCATGTGTGTGTGTGTTTATGCCGCGCACCTGCGCTCCTGCAGCCTCTGTGTCCCTCATTTCAGACTTGGCAGTGTTTGGTTTTCCCAGGTACAACCACAGCAGGGGTTTTGTGTCGCTGGGGCCACCACACATTCAGATGAATGAGGAGGACAACATGGAGATACACGGCCCCATCTCAACACACACACCACTTCCTCTGGGTGAAACGCAAATGGAGTAAGAGGAAGACACAAAGCTTCTTTTCCAGAACACAGCAGGGCTGTGTTTTGTCTGTTTTTTGTTTTAGTGGGAAGGGGACAAAATTACTGAGGAAAGCAAACCCATCTTGACCTATAAGGAGGCAGTGGGAACAGGATGTGCCACCACAGAGATGCATTTCTGCAGCATCCATAGGGCCTGCACCCAGATCCCTTCTCTGTTTCTCAGGACAGAATCTCTCTCCTCCCTCACGAGTCTGGAGGAGGGAAGCGGCAGCCCCACACTGGCTGCTAAAGTGAGACACTGATGCCCCACTGTGTAACCCTGTCCTTGGAGCTCTGCTCTAAGAAGCAAAACTGTGGACCTCAAACTGCCAAGCCTGAGTCTGTCCCATGCTTCTGCTGCTCCACCTTTGCCTCTCGCCTCTGCCAAAGGGGCCAGCTTCCCCACCGTGTTCTCATGTCCCTGCCTCCATCCGGCTGCCAGTGGTGGTGGTGATGGTGGTGGTGGCGGGCATTTGTTTCGCTTCCAACCTGAGTAGAGTGTGCGTGCTGCATTCATCTTGTGCCCTCGCTGTCACAGCCTTGTGGGCCTCCCCACCCCAGCAGTGACTGGTGACAGCGTGCAGTGCTAGCTCAGCGTTCCCTCTAAGGGTGTGCACTCTTTTTATTCCTGCTCTTGCAAAAATGGATACAATTATGATTTCCCATGGAAATTGAAAAGTCTATTTAAATAATTTAACTATTAAACACTTTCACTGGTCATGTGTTCTTGCCTGATTTTTGGGTTGGGTTGGGGTGCAGGGACAGGTATTTTAAAACAAGTGAGCCAAGCATGTTTATATTTCAAGGAAAAGGAGAAAGCAGATGCAGAGAGGGCCTGAGGAGATAGGAAGAAATGAACCACTGGCCAGGATTGGCTGACTAGACCTGCACAGCTGATCGGGGTGTGCTTGCTAGGGTACCACACTGGAGCAGGCATCCTGTGCACATTATCTCATGGACACCTTGACCAGCTTTCTCACTGAAGAGACTGAGGAACACAGGTCTACTTGCCTAGGGCTGTATAACTGGTACACAAAGGGGTGTTGAAGCAGGCTCTGCCTGCTGTTCAGGCACATTAAGGGACACTAACCAGTAGTTACTACATCAAATTCAGAGATATGTGGTACTTGGGCTCAGATAATCCAGAAAAGCACAGACTAATTAAATTCACACATGCACATAAAGAACCAGTGAAAGAGACTTCACTGCAGCAGGGTCATGGGGGAGGCAGCAATGTGGCTTTGAGATGGCATGACCTCCAGGACTGAAGAGACAAACCTTATTAGGGCATCAGAGGCTAGTGGGGGTAGGTGTGTTACAGAGGGAGTTTATCTCAGATTCTCAGGCTTAGGGACATTGATCAGAAAAAGACCAAAAAAGTTCAAACTTTGGGGCTCACTGGAACCCTTTTCTCCTGAGAATGACAGCAAGCAGGCTCACGGGAGCCCCAAAATGACCTGTGCGTGATGGTGCACATGCAACCCCAGAGGAAGGCAATGCAAACCTTCACCAGGAAGCCTCACCTGTGCCTGTCCCCACTGGGATGATCTCATTGAACACATTTGTTTATTCTTTAATAGTTCATTTTTTTCCCCCAAAAGCAAAATCCTAAATCTCAGAAAAAAACAGGATAGATATGAACACCACACCGTGCTGAGAGCAGGCGGCAGATATTAGACACAGGGGTGATCAGACTGCAGTGCAAAGTTGGCAACAAATGAGTGCGCAGGCACAGCGCAGCTTGGCGCACCAGAGAAGCCAAAGCCAAGTATGCACCAGGGAGCCATGCTACTCTTAAGGTTTTCATGGTAACAAATGCATATGTCTACTTCCAAAAGCAAACATCACCTGAGTGCAGAGCTCACTGGTGCCCTAGCTGTGGTTCTCATGTGAAAAAACACGACGTCTGCCATGGTGCTGCTCAGACTGATTGCAGCAGCATCCCCTTCTACTACTATTGATGTGGAGGAGAGGCAAGCCCCCTGCTCCCACCAAACGCAGCAGTACCTGTAGGTGGGTGTGCTGGATAGGAGCAATCAAATCAGCCTCGAAGGGGATGGCACGCACACAACAGTGCCTACACCCTCAACTACAATGGCAGGAACCAATGTAACTTGCAGGCCCACAGCTTTGGAATTCGTCTACACCCAAACACCGCCATGAGAACAAATAATACGTAGCTCACTTTCAAAACAAAGGGACTCAGCAGGGGCTGGGCCATGGTGCCCACCTACAGCGACTCTGCATGATGCCCTACCACCTAAGGCAAGTATCAGCAGTCAGAAGAGCCAGGGTTATTTATCTGTGGGATTTCTTGCCGTCACCCTCTCTAGATGAACTTCACAGAGTAGAACACATTTCTCACCCTGGCCTCCCCAGGCCTGGAAGTAGCTCAAGAGGCTCCATGTGTCTCCAGGCTGCTTTGATTGCTCCTATCCAGCGCACCCACCTACAGTACTGCTGAGTTTGGTGGGCGCAGGGGGCTTGGCTCTCCTCCACATCAATAGTAGTAAAAGGGGATCCAGGTGCACAAAGCAAGCAGAGGGGCCAGGGACAAGGGAGAGGTCAAAAGATGACCAAGAAGAGAGGCTTTCTGAAGGCTTGCCCCAGCACCACACCTCGGTAGCCCATGTTGTGGCGAGCAGGGCACAACCCCAACACATACCCAGAGAGTGAGCAGGCCAATCCGGGCCTGGGATGTAAAGATTTCTCTCTGGAATTCATTAGGGGATTATATCACTAGATTTTTTTTCCCCCACTGGCCACGTTCTAATCTTGACCTGGCTGGAATCCAGTTTGTCAGCATCTCTGGTTAGCCTCACGTAAGAGTGGTTCCAGCTTTATGAAATTTGCTTCCCTACTGCACTCAGTGAGCTGCAGTGGCACTCCCTCGACTCACACAGGTCTTGAGGAACATGTCTTGCTTCAGATTAAGCTTTTCCTCATCAGATTCCATTTGTGCTTTTTACGGGTGCCTTCCAGCTCTCCCCTCTCCAACACCTCATGACACTGTGGGTTGCAGACAACTGGCTGCCACTCCCACCCAGACTTTCCCATCAATGCATCTCAAGGGCCTCTACCAAATAGCGGCACTAGACATCTGCCACCCAAGAGGGGCTGGTGGGTCAGACTAGAATATACTCAGGGTCACACTGGCCACACATTGTGAGGTTCCTGGAGGCCTTCTGTCACTGACTTGTGCTCTGGGGCCTTGGGTCTGCGGGGAACTAGAAGGAACCACCTCTGAAGCAATGCCATGTGATGGCACACAACATTCTGTATACAAAGCACTGAGCACACAGCAGGCATCTGGCGTGTGGCAATCCCTCAGCTCCCCTCTCCTTTTGGACATGCCCGAGAGCCCTGCCCAGAAGCCTGTGTACAAGAGTCTGCCAGGGAAGGTCACTTGATAGATATTTCAACAGGACCTCAAGAGCTAGCTTCTGAGGAGTGTCTTGCAATCACCACATTTCAGGGGATCTGAAATTTTAGACTTTCACCACCTTTAAAGTAATAGTGAAAGCAACGAGAAAGACCACAGGCAGTGACAATCACTTTCTTTGCACTTGTGGTGCGAGGCTCTGCTCCACGTGCTTTATATTTATCAACTCATTTGATTGCCAGAACTACCTCACTTTATGTGGGAGTCACAAGGGTAGAAGAGAGAGCAGGCAGTCTGGATCCAAACTCTTATTCATCATTATATGATGGAAAAAGTTGCCTGCTACTTCTGATTAATGTCAGACATAGGAAATACTTGCAGCAGAATTCCTATGAAATTACTTCAAGCCAAAGAGCCAACAGATTTTAGCATTCTACTAAGAAAAGATTTGTAACACATGACTCACCGATGATGTTTAACCCATGAAGTTAGTTTTGCTTCTAATACTAAAGTGTGTATCTCCTTACCCTAACATCTAAGCACCTAGAAGGCCCCTCACCTCTTGTACCCATCTGCCCTGTCATGGTTATAAATTGGTTAAAAATGTAGGAATTTTTACAAACTACTTTATTTGCCTAGAACAGTTACTAGATCAGGAACTAGAAATGACCTGATTTCTTTTATTACAGAAGATGTTACATATGGATTTCCATACTATGTATGCATAGTTTAACATGACATGGGGTAAAAGTATGAGTTCTGAGGAAGATAGACCTGGGTAGAAATCTTGCCACAGGGGCCGCGGAGATGGCTCAGTAGAATAAGCACTTTCCTGGCAAGCACAAGGGTCTGAGTTCAATTCCCAGATCCAGAAAACAAAACAAAACAAAACAAAACCCAAAAAACCTGGCAAGTGCAAGGGTCTGAGTACAATCCCCAGTTCCAAAAAAAAAAAAGAAAGAAATCTTGCACCACACAGATTGCCGCACCGTGACCGCACGCAAGCTGCTCCGCCTGTGTCCCCTGTGCTTGCCATGAAGAGCACACTCCCATTTTTCCATTTGCTCTCACACTGCTGCTGCGACCATGGTAAGAGCTCTGCTGTCGTCAGCTGCACGCACACACAATTCTCTGAGGTTCACTGTGGCACTGATAGGTTACCAAATTTGATTTAAAATAAGCCTGGATCTCAGATTCAGACTCCACACTCACCAAGAGTTGTGTCTTTGTTTCCTTAAGTGGAAACGCAATAGTGCTCCTCACTCTGCAGGGCCAGAAAGAAGATGTAGGCTCACCCCCCAGCAGAGCACTCAGGGACACTCCTGCTAGTACTCCTAGGCACTAGAGGAGCACCAAGTGCATGGCAAAATACGGTCTGTCTGCCTTTAGGCTAGGCCCCTTCCACTCACACTCAAAGCACAGCACTGGTACAAAGCAGGCCAGTGACCAAAGCAGAGCTGGCCCAGGATCACATGGGAAGTGGACTGTGTGTGTCCTGTTTTTTACTGTCTGAAGGAGCCCCATGTGTTCTGTGAGCCTGCTGGGTGACGCTTGCATTGCTGTGCTGTGGGAAGGAGAAAAGGGCAATGTGAATTGTGGGTGAGGTTGGGTTGGAAATACTGTTAGTTGCCAAGGAAACACGGGAGGATTCTTGACGCGAGGATACTGATTTCAGGAACTCTTGCCAACTGTGCTGACGTGATCGATTACACAGCAGCCAGCCCATGCACAGGGCAGTGTGCCCACGTGTCCACACCTCTCACAGGCAGGAAGATGCACATCATAGAGCTTCCGATCGTGCAGTGTTTCCATGTTCAGTGTGATTTCAGCTGCTAAATAGAGTGACCTAGAAGCTTGGCCACCAAGGAGATCCTGTAAGAGGGGCAGCTGCAGCTACAGCTTCTCTCTGAGACAGTGAAGGGTTAATTTGAAGACTGCAATCTGCCAGGACCTCTCAGCAGCCCACACACCATGCAGCTGATTCTGCCGGCTGATTCGAGGCCTCTAGGCTGGGGACAACAACGACACAGCATGCAAATGACTATCTGCTGGCTTGTCCCTTACCCACAAATACCATCATAACCATTTGAATTGCAGGGATTACAATTTTAGCCAGTGTATGAAAGCCAACTTAAACAGATCAGGCATTTTTAGGTAGAAAGTCTCCATTTCCATTGAGGTAATAATGTAGAAATAAACTAAGAAGCCCTCACTACAGATGAAGAATGCAGCTCTAAAGAGTGACCTGCAATCTGTGGTAAAGCTAAGTGCCCATGTGGTCTAAGTGGCGATGGTTTTGAAATAATTGATTTGTCCTTTTACCACACATTCCACAGTACCTCTATTTCTTAAAGTAAACCAAAGGACTGTTAAAACAGAAGCAACTAGAATGGCACACATGAGTGCGTGCACACACACACTGTTGTGCCCCACTTAATAGCTCAAAAAGCATCCTTAGGTTCCTAGCCCTTTTGGAATAAAAGCCAGTTAACTTCCGCTTTCCTTAGAAACAGATTCGCCTACTCTGAGCCATAGCCGTGAAGTGTTGGTGGCAAAGCTCTAGTCTCGGTGTTCCATGATCAAGCAGCAGTCTATCAGGACACTAGACAGGGCTGGACTAGAAACACAGCCATGCACCTTCCCAGACTGGACTCTGCTGGGAGAAGGTCACCTTCACAGCAAAGGTGGATGTGTTAATGTAGGAAAAGTTCATTCACTTTATATGAATTGTAAAATCACAAAATTTTGTAAAGTTTCTCCTTGAGTCTCTGCCTCAAATGGAGGCAAATCCCCTCAAAAACCTTAGGGAAGAAGGTGTTTTGTTTTGTTTTTGGTCTTTTTAAGACAAAAAAACAAAAAAAACAAAACTGCTATGCAGTTCAGGCTGGCCTTGAGCTTACTTTGTAGCCCACACTGATCTCCAAATTGCAACAATCCTTCTGCTTCAGCCTCCCGAGTACTGGGAGTACAGGTGTGCACCACCACACCCAGCTTAAGGCAGAAATTCTTATTGGAACAAAATTTTCTATTAAACACACGCCCTGAAGTGGAAGCATTTGAAAAGTGGTACAAGTTGAGGATTCAAGGCCCACTCATGATATGAAAATGTGTGTCAAGTAATCAAAAATTCTGTTCATTTAGCACTTTGTAGGACCTTCAACTGAGAATCTTTTTATCATAATGTATCAGGGTAGAGCACCCCACCTTGTCACTAACAGAGCAATGCATACATAGCTAACATCTACGAAGTCCTAGAGTTACATTAGTGATAATGCTTTAGCCCTTCATTTGCACTAATTTTGTTTCTCCTTTTCTGATACTTTATTAATATAGTTTTGATGTCATCCCTTAGTATGCTATGTTCCAATTGCTTTGGGAAAAAGTTTAGATACATTTCAGATACAGACCAAAAAAGCTGACGTAAAAGACTAAAAGAGGGCATCTTTGCTCTCATAGCACAATCAAAAAGCAGCATTTTGAGCTTGGGAACATAGCTCAGCAGCATAAGCTCCTTTCTGGCAAGTCCAAGGTTCCGAGTTTGATCACCAGCACCAAAAAATAAATTAAAAAAAAAAAAAGCAGCAATATTTCATGGTTGCCTAAATTAAAATAAAATATACCAATTTTATTAAAATACATATTTACCTTACCTAAGCATCCAGTGCTTAAACAAAAATATACCTATACCTTAATAGGTATAATATACCTCTGAAGATAAAATATTTATATACCTAAGATAAAAAACATGTGTCCAGCAGGCCTGGACTCACTGATTTCAGAAAGCCTAATTACTTGATTTGATCAAGAATCAACATATTCTCTAAATATAATCTTGGTCACTTTCATTCATCTCACATCAGTAAAAAAGGCTCTGCACTAGATTAGAGTTGTGTGTGCTTAGCTAGGAGGCATAAGTCAGTAAGATCTGATCACCTTGGTTTCCTTCCACTTAATATAAGGGAAGATACTATTTGCTTGCCTCACAGTACAAAATTCATTCTGTGATAAACATGGTTTGCTGTTAAGAAGATAAAATTTAATACAAATCTAAGATATTGGCATCATGGTGAGTTAAACAAGATTATCAATTCAACTGGCTTTAGAGATGCCCAGGGGATTGGTAAAACACTTCTGGGTGAGTCTGGATGGTCATGGTGACATGATCTCAGGATACTGTATGTGGTCCTTGACCCCTTCCTCTCTGCCATTGTTCCCAGCTCTGTGGGCTAGCTGCCATGAAGGCTGTGCTCTACCATGTTCTTCTGCCATGATGTTTCTGCTTTAGAATCAATTAACCATGGACTGAACTCTTATAAGCCATGAGCCAAATTAAATTTCTCCTCCATTAAGTTCTGCACATCAGGTATTGTGTCCCAATAAAGGGAGAGCTAATATAATATACCTTAGATGGCAAAGCAATTCTTTCTCAAGAGCCTAAACTTCTTTAAACCTATGCAAAAAATCTCTTTCCAAACTCATAATTTCTTGGCATTATGATACAGATAGGAATCTATATAATCACTCAGGGATACAGGCGCCAAGTAATGGAAGAAAGCATTTGTATACATAAAACATTATTTATATTTGTTTCATTTTTTTACATTAAGATGTAAACATCCTTTTATCCAAAATAGCTGGTAAAGTAAAACAAAAATGAAAAACAAGCTTTTAAAAAAATAGCTGGTGAGTTTTCAAGTGTCCTCGTTGCTAAAGGAATCCAAATACCAAACACTGTAGTTCAATAATTCATTCCGTCATCAGGAGGTAGCTCCTGAACTAAACTGGTAACACTGATAACTTTCTGGTTAATTGATAATTTATACGAAAACTTTGTTTTAGCCAGTAGTTTAAAATTCCTTTACTTTTCTGGCTCAGTAGTTACACAATTCCAAACATTGATATAAGATTATATGATACTTTGGATACCTCTTTCAGAATATACATGCTTTCTGTATAGCCTTGTTTGAATAGAGGCAGCAAACTAGCGTGAACTGGAAATGTTTTAAATAAAATGAATCCTTGATATAAGCTCTGTGTCTTCTTTATATTTCATTCTTCAAAAAAGGAGGGGGGCAGCCAAGGTTCTAATTAAGATCTTAAACATAGCCTAGTTGTATTCACATATATTAATTCAGGCCAACAAGGCAGCTGGACGACTGTGCCCTCCAGCTATTTCTTCTAACAAATTTGCCCACCAACATGAATTATACATAATAGTTCCTGCTGTTTTTCAATACCCTATGAGTTCTATTTTTGGAATTTTTTTTTCAAAAAAAATGGAAAGTCACTGAAGATAACTTCCAAAAGCAGGAGAGTTGCAGATTTTGCTAATAGGATCAAACTCTGGATCCTATATCATTAATTTGTAATGCCTGCATATCTTTCTAATGTGTTCAGAAATTAAGTTTTCTCAAATAGGTGCTTACTTCCCTAAACCTGAAAGATAACCAGAATTGCTAGCAAAGTTACCTTCTGATTTCTAGTATATATGGTCCAGTATTTCCACAGTCAAGTCCATACCATGGCTGACATACAAGATGGTTTGAGGTGCCTCATGACACAGAATTAAGTAGTGATGAATAAAAGTGAAAATGTCATTCTTTTTAGAATGATCTATCATCCTCTAATTATTCCACAATGTCTTATTTTGGAGCAGGCAAGCTCTTTAACTGCCACAAAGTACAGGCTTCTTAGTTAGAGCCATGGCAGACATTAGTATCTAGCTAAAACTTTGTGATAATTTTTGTATAAATTTTATTTATTTTGTGATCACTTTTTATTTATGGTAAACTGCTACTGGTTTTCTTCTTAGGGTATGATTTGTTTCTTTTAAAAATACTCTGAAATTTAAAAAGATAAATATTAAAAATATGTTAGAGTATTAGTACTCAACATTTGGGAAACAATGATTATAGTCTAATGAGTCATATTTGAAAACAGTGATCTCAAAAGAAACAAAAAAACATGGTTTAGAAAGAAAATAAACATTACTGTGCTTTCAATACTTGCGATGTTCCAGAGATAAACTCACCGTAGCTTTCTGCTATAACAGGTAATTTCCAAAGTTAGGACTTAGGCAAAAACAGAAAAGCAAAAGAATCAGTTCTATACCACCCTGAACTCATAAAATCTTACTACTATAAATATACAAATAATCTGATATTTAGCACAGTCATTTGTTGTAAGACATAGACTTTTCGATTGCTGCAGCATTATTTTATTTGGTCTATGGTGATGCCTCACAAAGGCAAACTCGGAGTGCAGCGCCTGCTTGGTCCTCAGCAATTCCATGCCTTTGTTACGACTGAGCTCATGCGAGGACTCAGGACAGCCAGCCAGGTCTTCAGGTGGAGTCTGACTTCTTCCACTCTTACAGCTGTGAAGAGACAAGGCTCCTCTTCTTCCTCTCTATGAGCTCACTGCCAAAATTCTTCAGAGAAGTGTTTTCCTATGAGATCTTGCATGCTCACAGGCATGCCATGTTGATTTAAAAACAGGAAGATTGGAGAAAAAGAATGCAGAGCTTCTTATTTGTGGTGACTGGTTTCTTCATCACAGTGGCAGTTAAGGTATGTCCCCTCTTTTTCCCCCGAAGCCAAGGCAACACGTCTGAAGGAGGGTGTCAGACATCATAATCGGGAGCTTTGCCTTGGGCTTGCCTCAGCCAGATCTGCAGTGTGACAAATGCTCCCACAGTCACATGAAAGAAAAGCTGCCAGAGGTTGCGCAGTTCATATAGATACATGTTGCATAAGCAGATTAAGCCAAAAGTCAAAAAAGATTTGACATTCCGCCAGCCGGTATAGTAGACAAGTAAATAACACTGTTCAAAATTCAAAAATGAAAGATGATTAGGGCTACAAGAAACAGATGTTCCTAATATAAAATTGTAGCAGATCTCAGAATAAAATATGAGACCAGAATAAGTGTATTTTTTATTGAAGGATGAGATAATGTAACATCTGAGATATTCAACTATGAAAGTTCTACAGCTTGAAAGGGAAATAGATTTTTCCTTTTATGTCTTTCATTTTTCAAAGGAGAAGCATTTCATAGCACATTTTAAATGGAAGTACAATTGGACAATTTCCTTGCAAACAGGCTGGGCAAATTCTCCAAGGAAACAGGTAACCAAGATGTGCTACCAGGGACATAGAGGGTTGTTCTAGTCTCATCCTCCAAATACCAAAAGCTTGCAGAAGTGATTCAGTAAAATGGACTCCAATATAACCCGAATGTATTAACTGGGACTCCAGTGAGTGGAAGAATCATGCAAGGTATAGGATCTGAGGGAATATCTGAGCAGGGGATTCTTCAACTGCATATTTATTGAGGTCCTGCTCCAAATCAAACACTGTTCTTCAGTTAGAAGTGAAATAAATGAAGCTGTTGCTCACACAGAGCTTACATCTTACTGGGGGAAGATTATAAACATTTTAATAAGACTTATGTTTTTTTTAAATTTTTATTTGTGTGTGTGTGGCCAGCTCAGCCCACCAGGGGGCGGGGCTGGC
>NDGN011540997.1:16516-29197 GCA_002564285.1 Tympanoctomys barrerae | reverse complement strand
CAATTTGCTCTCTGTGAAAGCCCAAGAGAATGTTTTCTCTCTAGGTGACTCTCCTTAGGCACACTATACATCGTCAGTCACTTTCCTTTGTGATTCCATAATCTCCTTGATCAGAAAATTTGGGACACCACTGAGTTACAAGATGTCACAGCACAGATTCTCTTATATCTGAGTCCTCTCTGTTCAGTTTTAAATTCTTGAGCAACTTCTATGCTATTTTCTGTAGTGGCTCCACTAATTTACATTAACAGGACGAGAGGTCCCCACTCTAGAAGCTTCATCAGCCTTTGCCATTTTCTTCTTTTTATTTACATCTATTTAACTAGGGAGAGTTGATATCTCATTGTGTCTTTGTTACATATTTCTCTGATTATATAGTGGCATTTCTTCATTTTCTTGGATAATTGGTTACACTTTTGAGAAATGTCTCTTCAGATATATTTTCCACTTATAATCATAGTCTTTCTTTTATTGCCATTTAATCTTTTGATTTTTATATATTTGAATATTAATCCTTATCAAATATATGGAAAATATATTTTCAAAGTTCACATTTTTTCTCTACTGTCATTTATTTTTATTCTAATATTACCATTATGATATAATCGTATTTGTCCCATTTTTGCCTGTGAATTTACACTATTACCAAGAAATTGTTGCCCAAACTTGTGTTGAAATACTTTCCTTTGTTTTATGTGAGGAGTTTTAGAGTTTCTAATCTTACATTGAAATATGTAATCTAGTTTGAGTTTAATTTTGTAACTGGTGAAGGATAATGTTCTCATATAATCTTCTTCTTCTATATGTGGGCATTTAGCTTCTCTAGTGCACTTTCGTGAAGAAAGTATCTTTGTCTGTGTGTTTGTGGCACTTGAGTTTACAATTTGTTCCATTGCCCTATGTACCTGTTTCTATACTAACACCATATAATTTTTGTTCATATACTTTGATAGTGCATTATGAAGTCAGATAGTGGGATCCATCTGACTATTTTATATATGTTGTGGTTTTATAGAGCTTTAGTATTGATATTTATGTCACAGCTAAGTATGATATTGGCATTTTGACAAGATTATTAGTAAATTTTCAGATTGCTTTGGTTTGAATACTTTAACATTATTAATTCTTCCACTTCATAATGTAGAGTGTCTTTTCTTTGATTTCTGTCCTTTTCAATTTCTAGTATAGTATTTTATACTTCTTATTGTAGAAAGCTTACCTCCAATGTTAACTTTAAATCTCAGTATTATTTTACTTCTCTTTATTTGTTTTATCTTTTGGAAATAGTTTATTAACTTCTTTTTCAAACAGTTTATTTTCAGCAAATGTTATTGAGGTTTGCATGTTACTTTTATTTCCTCCATATATACTAACGCTAATATATTGCTTTTAATATTTCAGGTAAGGGCAGGCCAGATAGCTCAGTGGACTAAAGCACCTGCTTAGGCAGACACAGAGACAGGGATCCTGTCCTCAGTTTGCTGTGACGGTGACTGAGACTGGGCGTGGTGGTATTTACCTATAATCCCAGCACTTGGGAGGCTGAAAACAGGAGAATCACTACAAGCCCAATCTATGTAGTGTGATAGTGTACACCCTGTACTAAATACATAAAGTTAAAAAAAAGAGTATTGCAGGTAAGTCTTTTTGAATATATATATATATATATATATATATATATATATATATATATTCACATAATCTAAATTAAGGACAATTTGAACTCTTTCTTCATCTTTCTTCTAGTTATATGATTTCCTCAAGTTATAGATTCAAATCTTGGCCTTTTTAATTATTATATTTATAACATGTCATTCTAAACATTAATGGAACTTGATCACAAAGTAACAAACACAATAGAATAAATTTTAAACCCTAATTCAGTCTCTGCTCAAATTTTAGATACAGAATTTTACAGTTCTACATTATAGGCTACCAGATTCTGTGTATGATACAGGTCTGACTTCTAGTTTAGAGATTGTTGTCTTTTTCTCATACTTTTACAAAATGGGAAATCAGAGGCATTTCTGGATAAGTTTTAAGGAACTAATAACCTTCCAGATAACTCCTAAATTAACTTTGACACACTTGGATTAAGTTTTAGCACATACGTTTTGAGGGACACAACCCTATTTATACTGTTGAACACAAGTGAGAAAACATGGCCTTCTTTTCCCTTAAATCAGTGTCTTTTTGTTCCACACTAATGTGATTCAGTGAAATGGTTATTATTATAACTAATGCTTGTAATCTCTAAAACTCCAGGTAGATGAATCTCAGAAGACGTTAGAATCAGACAACAGACAGCATCAAAAATTCAAACTTCTGGGCTAGGGAGATAGCTCAGTGGTCTACGCACCTGCCTGCCAAGCACAAGGACCCAGGTTTGATCCCTGGTACTGCATGCCCTGCTGGCCCCAGACTGGGTGTTCTGTGCTGGCTACTGAAACTTGGTGTGGTGGCACATGCCTGTAAACACAGCTGTCTCAGTTACTCTTGTATGCTCAGTGGGACAAATACCCGACATTCAAAATGAAAGAAGGAAAGGTTTATTTAGCTCACAGTCAGTAGAGGTTTCAGTCCATACTCAGCTGGCTCCAAGGCAGAGTGACACACAGCAGAAAGCAAACCTTCATAGCAGTGGCAAAGAGCAGAGACCGAAATGGAGGAGTAACAGCAACTGGCTACGGAGAGCAAGTTGTCTCTCATACTACATTCAGGCTGTCCACCCCAGGCAGGGTACAGTACTCACATCCATAATCCCAGCAGTACTCAGACCCATAATCCAGTGGATCATGAGTTAATCACAAACTATTAGTATGTCCACTCCATAACTTACATGAGCCTTTGGGGGGACAACTAGACACAAACCAGAACACCAGCACTGGGGAGGCTGAGACGGGAGGATCACCATGAGTCCTAACTGTGTAGCAAGATGCTGTATCAAATAAATAAATAAATCTTTAAAAATTCAAGTTTCCAATTCAAATTATGACATTCTCTGAATATAAAGAAGTCAATGCTTTAACTTTCATTAAGATCTAACACACTGGCAGCCATGGTAGCCAGGGATTCTGCCCATCCAGCCCACCCCAAGGCAGAGTCGCTACCTGCTTCATGATCCTTTACAGAAATAAATGTGAAAAGGCAACAAATCAGTTGTCATCATGGAATTAATCTGACACCAGTGAAATGTGTATAAACATCTGATTTATTCCTAAAATTGCACCAAAAAGATCTAGAAGCATCTGGTTTGGTCTCAAAGGCAAAATAAAAGGTGAAGAAAGAGGCTGATCTTGCCCAAGTCATGGGGATCAGGATGGCCCCAGCCTTCGGTCACATTTCTGAGTCTGCCTACATGCCATTGTTTATATAATCCACCTGTGAGTAATACTTTTTTTAGCTCACCTAGGTTTGCAGGGCAAACAAATATTAAAAAAATAAATTTTAAAAAATTAAGCAATCCTTATTGAAACGAGCAAAACATGGCTTAAGTTTCAAATTTAGTTTATTCAAGTGAAGTAAATTCAAATGACTACATTATCAATGACATTATAGCTAGAAATGTGTTGCTAGTGTTGACTATTGAATTATTTAAAATCATACACTCTGAGATCTAGATTACAGCATACTTGTGTTCATTAACTTATAGATAGTTGTAAACAAGAAGAGGGGAAAGAAAAGTGGCTAAAACTGTAGAAGATAAAAATTACCAGTCATTGTGTCTGTGGTGCATAGAAAGAAATCTAGAAGATATGCAGTCAAATGAGGCAAGGTATTATATGAAGAGAAAAAATAATGTTTCAGAGCAAAACATGAGAAATGCAAGCATAACAGAAAAATAGCTAAGTGTCATAACAGATAGTAAACTAGCCATGATCAGCGAGGCAGCCCTGGAGAAAGCCAGCATAATACTGAATTCTTAAACAGGAGCTGTGCACCAAGGAAACATAAGGTAATTCTTATACTCTGCAGTGCCTTGATTTATTTTTATGATCAAAACCAGTGCTTGTGTAGGAAATGTAGACAGAGTTCAGAAAAAAGGCAATAGAATCCATTTTATTTTCAAATTAGTTATAAAGGAAAGACAAGAAACCAGGACTGTTCCTGCCTTGACAGTATTGAAAGAAACAAATTGTCTTATGTTAGACACACCAGCTCCTCTGTAAGGAAAGGCATGCAGGTGATGCACACGGAGCCCAATCATGTAGAATATGGAGTGAATCACAGAATATAAATGGTGACAAGCTTTGGTGAGCATTTCTAAGTGCTGATAAAATACTAGCTGCAGACATTACAGGGATAAAGATGAACATTGATTTTTCTTTGAACAACAAATAAAATCTTATCTAACTGAGGATAGACTAAATTGCCTTCCATATGCTCATAATCTTCATAGAAATCTGGATGCTACGATTTCAATATTGATTCTGACAAGCTGTTTAAAAGCACAAGTAGTACCCAGGATAGATCATTATTAAAAGTACACGTGATAAAAGTGCAGACAAAGACAGACCGTGCATCGCATCAGGCCCGATATTGTGTGATGACGGGAGCACCAGCTGCTCAGAGAGCAGGCACACTAAGGACAGCCCAAGCATTGTGCACTTCTCAGGTGCCAGGATGAGCACATCGAATGCTTTGTCATTGTTCATTTCCTTCAAGATTTTAGGTGTAGAAAATATTATCATTTGTGCTTTGCAGTGCGGATATCGACACTATTTTATTTGAAGCACCATACCTACAGCCATTTATTTAAAGCACTTTACTCAAGCTCATTGTTGTCTGAAATCTAAATCCATCTTGATAAATAATACTAAGACCTGTGTAGGGACTGAGATACCATTTTCCCCATTGCATACTCTTTTATATTCTATAAGATATTCTTGTGTGGTAAGGAAAGACCAAATATTTGTTAATTGTAGGATTAGAATTTTATCAAAATATAAACATGACAATTTTGAAAAGGAAAAGTTTCTTAAAATGAGGAAACAAAATTAAATTTAGAGTAGAGTATGTCTAGAATTTCAAAATAATTAAAATGGTAATGTTAGATTAAAAACAGACTTCAGCAGAAATTTATAGATAATTCTAAAAACATAACTTTCCATATGTAATTTTTCTTAAAATGTATTGTTTTCCTTTTCTTTTAATTTGGATGGGCTGCATTAAAATTCACAACAGTTTACCTTTTACTGCTTAGACAAAAGAAATGTGGACCATGTGTGATCTTAGTCCTGAAAAGAATAAATTAAAAAAATGAGAACTTCAGTTCTCAGGGTTGAATATGCATATTATTTCTCATATATACTTTAATAAATTCACCCACATGTTTATGTAGTTTTGGGGAGTCTAATAGTTGATCTGAACAGTTGATAGATGGGAATTCAGGAACCTCTTGCAGCCCAAATACAATGACAATCTGCTGCTAGACCTGAAAGCTCTCCTATTGTAACAAAGTCAGACATACTTGAGTGAAATCTGTTTTCTTAGTCTAGTTAAACTTCCACGTAACAGGATTAGATCTGTATACTTTATGAAGAATAAGTTACTTACATCTAAATTGCACCAAGATTCCCTAATAGAGATCCAGAAAATGTCTGATTATGTATCTAAACAGTCAAGTCGACCCATGAAATTATTTATCACAATAAGATATTTATTTTTTCTCTTTTGTCTGTTTTAATCCATGTTTGCAATACATAATGATTACATTCCTCATGGGGAGTTGGTATGGGTACTTGATAATTCTTTTTCATCCCTTACACTCCCCCCCTTTCTTTCATCTCTTGGTCCTATTTCCTTTGATAAAAGACCTATACTTTCTCATATATATATATATATATAATATGTAATATTTATATTATATTTACATATAATATGTAAAATTTATCCTTGAGAGTATGATTTATTTTGCTGAACATTATGGTCTCAAGGTGTATCTGTTTTCCTAAAAATGATTCAAGTCTATCATTTATGTCAAAGTAAAACTACACTGTCTAAAAACTTACCAAACTTGTCTATCCATTTGAGGAAGTACACATAGGCTCCTTCAAAGATGTAGCTATTATATTTACTTTTGTTGAAATACAAATTACTTAAGACTTGCTATTTTCATTATTCTCTTGTTATAAACTTAAAAGGGAATGTTTATAGCTGTCTTTGGGCATCTGAGACACATGTGAGTATTCTGTCACCACAAATATTTGATATAGTATTTATAATATTATATTATTTGTGTATCTCTCTAGTATTTTTCATACCTACCCCACACTTTTAAGTAAGTGAAATTATAATTAGAACTGCATGGGTGATTGACAACCGGTGGTCAACATGTGACCCCAGATGAACTGAATCAACATAGTACTGTTGGAAGGTCCACTTGAGGATTGCTGACAACAACATAGAAAGGAGAACTTCAGAGGAAGAATTGGGGCTTTGGTTCTCCAAAGGGGCTCCTGGGCTCCTGCAAGAGCTTGTCATACTGTCTTTGCTAATATGAACTCAGCTGTTCCTACTGTTGGAGGAGCTTGGAGCCTGTTGTCCCTGAGAATGTCTGCAGTCGCTTTGAGGAAGCTCTGGACCTTTGATCATCACTTTCTGGATCTGGAGGAGAAGATATGTTGTTCACTCTCCTAGAGGAGCTTGCCCCACTGGCCTTCCTTATATGAACTTGACTATTCTTGTTGTGGGAGGAGCTCAGGATCTCTTTGCTGCTGAAGATGGCTGTGGTACTTTTCGGGGAGCTCTGAACCTAACTTTGAGCTTCATCTCCTGGCTCCACTATAGAACTCTCATCTGCTGACACAGATCCTTCGTCCACTGAAGCAGACTTTGCAGCTTCCACCACTGACCTTTGAGCCTTCCCAGTGCAGATACATGAAACAAACTTGCATGAGACATTGTCATGGGCTCTTGGCTCCTGGTTGGACTTATGGTGGGCAGTGTCATGGGAGTTAGGCCTTCCATGGGACTCCTGCAGGACATTTCTGTGGGATCTAGGCCATCAATGAATTCTTTTTTATTTTTTTGCAGTACCAGGGATTGAACTCAGGACCATGCACTTGCCAGGCAAGCACTTATTCTATTGAGTTATCTCCCTGGCCCTAAATTCTTTGGACAGTGTTCTTTGACCCTTTTGTACTTGACTATGAGGCACTACTATGAAATAATCCTATAATTTTTATGTGTCCTATATTAAATGATTTCCTTTGCAAATCCTAACTACGATAATTTGGAAATAAAAAAAGCTAAACACATCTTCTTATAGCAAGTTCACAATAACTAGACCGATAACTATAGTTTTTATGCATTTTTGTATCATTTACACACTACATTGTGGACAGTGTGTAAGAGACACTGTCTCTAGAGAAGTAGTCTGAGATGTTTACTGGTATCTGTCAGTTTGACTGTATTAACCAGTACTTAAAGACTTGGAAAACAACATAGTATGTGTTGGTGAAGTTAGCATCTGAGTCAGTGGTAAGTTATAATTTATGTAAAACCCATTTACTGTTTGTTAATTTGAAGAGAAAAGTTTTCATCCATATGGCAATCTGTGTGTAGGAGTTATCTATTCCATTCCTGCATGTAAACATTCATAACATACAGCATTTGGCATTTGCAACTGGCATTTAGAACAGAGCAAAAGAAAGATCATATCTATCTGTGGATGGTTGAAGCTATCTACCTCAAGTATTTAAAACAAAGTACCATGTCTCATGAGTTTGGCAGGCACCCACAAGAAGTGTACACACCTCATGCACAGAGTGCCTTGGGCTTGGCTTGAGATAATGTAGACAGCTTCCTCATGTTCCCGAAGAAGCCATGGAGGCATGCTGTTTGTTTTTTGTTTGTTTGTTTGTTTGTTTTGTTTTTTTGTTTTTCAGCAGAACCGGGAATTGAACTCAGACCTTGTGCTTGCCAGGGAAGCACTTATTCCACTGAGCCATTTCCCCAGCCCTTCTTTTGTTGGAGATCAGATGTTCTTCCTGTTCCAGACTTCTTCCACTTAATATTCTTAGCGAATAGCCTCTTATGCTTATCATATGAGTAAACATGCTGCAGTTTTTGGGCAGTTGTTTTTCCCATCAGGAGAGGAAGCCCACTTGAAATCAATCCACTGCAGTTTCTGGGCAGGCATTTCACCCTAAGGAGAGGAGCACCACATATTCTCAGCTTTCTGAATGTTAAATTGTGCCTTCATTACTTCATCCTCCATCCTCTGCCTCCATCCTCCCTCCAGAATTTCTAGAGCTTCACTTGTTGTGGCATCTGTCAGTATTAATGGAACCCTCCTAATCATTGCCATAAGAGGACTCTGAATGCAATAGTGACACACTCAAACAGGACACTGATCTGAGTCCCTGGTTACTGGCAGTTAGTATGCACGAGGAATTGGAGATGACACTGTCCATAGACATACTAGACATGAGTGTTCTTGAAAAACACATGAGGTTTAGGGTTAGAAAATTTCAGGAAGAATTAAAAGTATAGGCAGAAACAAGAAAAATTTGACAGTAATTTTTACTCATTTCAAGTTTATAAAGTTTCTGGAAAATTGTCAAGGCATAGAAAATGTGTGGATACATGTTTAGAAAACTGTGACACAGACTTTTGTTCCATAATGGCCAAAAATTAATTGCTTTAGGCCTCAAAGACATGAATGACCACTGCAGTTGTAGCACCAACACCTATATAAACAGTAAAATGCATGCAAACAGATGAGCTAAGGGTAGAAGTTACCATGGAAGCCATTACTTCCCTTCATTCTAGCAGAGTCTCACAGATACTGAACAAAATTAAGAAAATGAAAAAAGGAGTACCAAAGGATTGACTGGTTGAGATACCTCTGAATCAGTGTTCTAAGATGGAAGAGGAAGAGGTTATTAGATTTTGAAAAGGAAGAGGAGCATGAAAAATATATTGAGTCTCTGGGTTCAAGGTGACGAGTAGGTATTCTGATTGTCCCAGATGCCTTTGGCCACAAGATGGAGGTGATGAATGTTCAGATCGCAGGGAGGAAGTAGAAATCTGGGTCTGGGAAGATAGCTCGCCTGCCTGGCAAGTGCAAGCATGTGGATATGATCCCCAGTATTGCATGCCAAGCCAGCCACTGAAACTTAGCAGTGGTGCATGCTGTAATCTCAGTACTAAGGAAGCTTAGCCAGGAGGATCACTACGAGTCTGACCTGTGTAGAGAAAACCCTTACCAAATGAACAAATAAATAAATAAATAAATGTTAAAAAAAATCTGTATGTGTCCTAGACATTTAATGGCCACATGACTCTACTCTGAGAGGATCTTTCAGTGTTGTTGTTTTAATTGTGATTTTCCTATTCACTGTTTTAAGGATTGTGCAGTCCTACTGAGCCCTCTGAGGCTGCCAGTGGTCTGAAGTCACGTGAAAATCTAAGCTGTACTTCAGTAGTGAAAGTAGGACCACAGCGCTGAAAGAAAATGTCATCCTGCATTCTTAGAACTAAAAAGAGATTTGATACATACTGTTAAATCTGTGTTGGTAACAGCTCCTTGAAGTTCCTCCATTTTACTATTCATGCTCTCTAACAGTATGCTATCAATAGAGGAAGAGATTCCCTCTTTAACTTGAGAGTTGGGGGGCTGGGGAGACGGCTCAGTGGAATAAGTGCTTCCCTGGCAAGCACAAGCAATCCCTTGTTTGAAAAAAAAAAAAGAGAGAGACTTGGGTCATCTAAATTTTTTACTCAACAATTTATAGTCATGATCCGAAAAGCAACAAAGTAAGTCTCTAAATTCACACACACACACACACACACACACACACACAATTCTTACATATGTGCTGTAAAATTATTCCTCTCGACTATCTTCTGTTACTCACCATTGACTACAAAAAGATATTCTACTCACAGCTCAGGGGACATAACATAGATTATTCCTTCTACTTATAAAGTTTTTCCCAATACATCAACCACTCTAACTCTCTCAGTATGATCAGTCTTTGAACTGATGTTGCCATCGCAGTGAAATCTACCCTGGTTAACTGTAAAATCACATCACCCACTCATTTACTCCTTTTTTCAGTGGTCGACACATGAAAGCTCCCTTACCCTGATGTCTTTACTTGAATGTGCTAGATCACTTTGGAACAATCATTTCAAATATGTTTCTGAAAAATATATCAGTAGTTAATTAATTAAAAATAATTTTGATTTGAATATTTCTTATGTCACGTTTTGCATTCTATACTTCAGGAGCATCTTAAACTTTATTCTCAGACAACCATCTAGACATACTCTAAATTGCAAAAAATAAATTCATGGAGAAATATTTGGGCAGGATAATAGGTTAGTCTGAATTTTAGTATGTATTAAAAATAGTTGCTGAAGGGAGTAGGGAGATAGCTCAGTGGAATAAGTGCTTGCCTGACAAGCGCAAGGTCCTGAGTTCGGTCCCTGGTACCGCAAAATAAATAAATAAATAAACAAAGAAATAAATAAATAAAGTTGCTGAAAGAATAAATTTAGTTTTAATTTTACCATTTAAATAGGCAGATGGTAGCTTCATGATGGTGTGCAAAATTTATTCTAGAGAAATGAGCTTCACTGCTTTCTTTTCCAAAGCATAAACATAATAAGCATTAAAAACAAAAACAAAAGCTGTCAGTAGTTTACATTGTGCTGTTTATTATGACGAATTATCTTTGAGGTACTGAGCACACTTCTGGAAGTGGGTGACATGTGTGAACTGTGTTCTTCCTCTTTTAGTTTGATAAATGTAATTTTCTTTGATAGTTAATATTATCTTTGAATACAAAAAGAATGATTTAAATGTTTTTAATTTTTTCTGATAATAGTAAGATATTAAACCAATAAGTGTCAAAAAACAGTTGATATCTAGCATTTAACGCAAAGCTTTTTGTCTATCTAAATTGTCACAAGAAGAGAGCACAGTTGTACATTTATTTACATTTTTAATATAAAGTTAAAATTTCACATCATCAGTCAAAAATGTCTTGAAATCTAAAGGTATTATATTAGTGACATTGACTGGCTTTACACATGGATCAAATTTTAGTGGCTTTTGCCTAATGTCACTATTCAAGGATAGTTAAAAATCATCAATATTGATCTGTAAACATATATCCATGGAGGGTGTATGATTCATTCTAGTGTATGAGTTTGAATTTATACACCATGAAATTTCATGCATTGAATGAAATTGATTAAAAAGAAATTCCTGAAACAGTATTCTTATCCTTACAAGAGGTAGTTTTCAGGTCATGTTCTCTCTAAACTTTTCCTTTCCATCAAAATAAAGCAGAAAAGAGCTTACCAGATAGCTCAGTGGACTAAGCACATGCTTAGGCAAGAGCAGGGACCAGGGTTCAATCCTCAGCACCACATGCTGCACCAACCCTGCCCTGAGGTGAGCTAAGCTGAGACCAAGTCCAAGCTTCGTGGTGCACCCCTGTAATCCCAGCCTGGGGAGTCTGAAAACAGAAGGATCACTATGAGTCCGATCTGTGTAGTGAGACCCTACACCAAATGCATGAATTTAAAAATTTAAATAAAGGACAAAGCAGAAGGAAGCTCTAAACATAAGTATGTTATTACTTCCAGAAGATTCTGAGTACTGTTGTCAAAAGGACAATTCTTCTTACTCTATAAATAGGGAAACAGGCCAATTAGACAATTCATTATAAATTATTCACAGCTGGGTGAAGGAGTGTTAAGACTAGATCAGCGCTGGGGGATGAGCCTCTGTTACATTTATTACAAGTGGTAACATAGATGTTCACATTGAATGCTGTCTTCTTTTGTTCTTATAGCTTTAGCAAAATTTAATAAACTGAATAGCATTTTTTAACAGTGCTGGAGGTTACAACATCCAAGATCATGGTGATAGAAGATTGGGTCTGATGAAGGGCCTGGGTAAGCTCACTATGGTCTCATTTACAGCTACTTCTAATCATGAGAGATCTCTCCTCATAGACCAATCACCTCCCCAGAGTGTCTCAGCCTTCTGATGCTAGTTGATTTTTCCAACCATAAATTTGGAGGAAACACAAATATTCAGGGTGTGGTAGCATGTACCATGCTCTCATCAGAGCCATGCTGAAAAGTGTTTAGGGATAGGGAGATGTAACATGCAGCACAAAAACATGGTAAGCCAATGCAAATTTATGGTATTTTGTTTGTTAAATGGATATATTATAGTATATTATAGCTTATATTAAGTAAACTTTTCTTATATGTATTATATGTTCTTTGGTCTGTTAGTCTGGATGTTCAGGTTATATACATGATAGGTAACTTTATAATGTCTTCTATCATGCATGAATAATTTGATGCTGTAAAAATAAAACCACACTAGGGAGAAGCAAGAAAGAAGGGAGCTGAACTGAGTTGTGTATATGTGCTGATTCCCTACAGTGAGTGCAATTGTTATGCACTGCAAACATGTACTAACCAAAGAAATAAAAATAAAATAAATACCAGTAGTTATGAATTTCACATTTAATTTTTGGGAAATAAAATATTGCACATTTACTTTTTTGGCATATTTATTTATTTATTTAGACATCAGTTATTTTAAAGAAAAAAAATAAAAACAATGACACAAAATCTCAAAATAAGATTTTAGGAGAGTAACAACAGTTAGTACATTGTGTATTGTTACTGCCAAAGTAGTTTCTC
>NDGN011540987.1:12205-22288 GCA_002564285.1 Tympanoctomys barrerae | reverse complement strand
TAGTGATATATGTGCATCTATGTTTATAGCAGCACAATTTGTGATAGCCAAATCTTGGAAACAGCCACAATGCCCATCACATGAGGAATGGATAAAAAAGATGTGGTATTTTTATACAATGGAGTATTATTTAGCTATAAAGAATGATAAACTTGAAGGCTTCATATTTGAGTGAATGCCACTTGAAGATATGCTCATAAGTGAAATAAACCAGACCCACATATATAACTATTATACATTCTCCCTAGTATAAAAACGCCAAAGAAAAAACAGAGTGTCTTGTACCAGGTAACCAGATCGTGGGTCACCAGGCCATGACACAAGTTGTGCTGTGCAAATAGCCTTTAGCAACATCTGGAAGGTGCACTTCCTGCCCTCCCAGGTGAAGGCAAATTTATCCTGATTGCCATCATCAGGGTGAGACTTCAGAGTCATTTACTATGATCCCTCCTGCACAGGCCATATTGAAGGACTGGGCAAGGCATGTCATCCCTGGTCTTTACAATTTCAGGACAGTTTGTCCCATTTCTTCATGGCCTGCATGCCGCCAGTACTGCATTACAAGTACAGGCCACATGGCCTGTGGGAGAGTCAGCAGTGCATGCTGTGGCTGGCTTTGGACTATGATTTTTGTTTTAGGTATTTTGTTGTTGTTGTTTGTTTTGTATTTTTCAGCACCAGGGATCAAACTCAGGACCTCATGCTTGCCAGCTAAGTACTTATGCCACTGAGCTATGTCCCGGGCCCCAAACTATGGATTTTTAACACAGGAATTGAAAGCTGGAATTCTCCCAGGATGCTGCTGAGCTGAGCACCAGTAAATATCTCCACCCCCAGTATGTTTTCAGCAACTGGAGAAACAAGCATCATACAGAAGTAGGGGCAAGTGCTCAATACCTGAGCTCACCTGGCCTGCAGGACCGTGATACAGTGGCCTCCATATCCTTCCATACATTAATACTGACTCCACTCCAGCATCTGCCACTGCTAGTATATACTGCATGTTTTGGGAGTCTCAGTAAACAGTCAATTCCACACGTGACCTCCACTGTCCTGGGACCCCGAAGTGCAGGGTACCTGGCTTGACTCCTAATCAGAGTAAAAAGAGGCCGGTATCAATTCCTTTTGCTTTACCACTGCTGCATTGGCCCACTGGCCCTGTCCCAGTAGCTAGTATTGCTGCTCAAAGCATAACTGCCTGCAGAGAGTCAGCAACACATCCAAAGGCTGTCTGTCTAACTTATCTGTGGCTAGGCCAGCAGCCAAAATTTCCATCCAGATCTAACACTGACTGACCTTCAGTGGCCCCACAGCTTGCCCTTAAGGGGGTAACTCTGCTCACTGCAAAGTCACCCTCCCCTGTCTTTTAATGTATTTAGTACAGGTCTACAGGGTCTCACTATACAGATCAGATGCATAGTGATTCTCCTCTTTTCAGCCTCCCAAGAGCTGGGATTACAAGCGTGTGCCACCACGCCCAGTTTCAATAGCTGTCTCAGCGTGTCCTGGGGTGGGTTGGCATAGAACTGCCGGGTATCGAACCACCCCACCCACCCCCAGCCTCTCACCCCCCACCCCAAGTTGCTGTGCTCTGCCTAAGCAGGTGCTTTAGTCCACTGAGCTATCTGGCCAGCCCTCAAAGCTCCCCTTCTTTTTCCCCTTTGCCAGCATGAATTTTACTAATCTCACTGTAAAGTGGTGCTTCACTTCCACACTTCCCATCCTGGCCAAGACATCAACAGCATTGTGGATTGGGTGCTCCTTAAATGGGGCTAGAAAGGCTGCCACTGATGTGAACATGCCAACCAGCCCACATGCCAGGATCGTGCATGCCATCAGCACGTCCTCACCTGGGCTATGGTGCTGCAGTGCAAACCTCATCTGCTACATTACATTTCTTGAAACAGTTATCAAGTCTAGATAGTGACTCTCTCCACACGCCCTATAGATTCTCCCAAAGCAGGTGAGCTGCTGCCATCGAAAATTCGTCATGTCTGATTACCTGATTCTGAGCCATCCTGTGCACGTCTTGCAGAACCTGTTGCATAGAAGAGGTACTCTCTGTATTGGCTTAGAGACATCTGCTGTGGGCGTCATGGTGTTACAGGCCTGGTGTCCCACTGTGATAGCAGCCACGTACACACTGTTTTCACCCACCTCCTGCTTGAATTGCTTTGTCTGCTCCCCTGCTCCATGCATAGGTCTTGCACATTGTGTGCTAGGTAGAGGTAGGCAGGCCTACCAGTCCTCCTCCTTGGGTAGGGGCTCCTCTACCTCTACTTTTTGATGAATAACTGGCTTAGCATGCAAAACCAGGGGATTTTCCCAACACTCTTCTCAGATATCATGACTTATACTTCTGGAGACATTTCTGGAGGAGACACTGCTTCCCACCTGTCAGCGTGAGGTCCACAGCAGGCAGGCATTACTCAAGGTCCTCCTCTACCTGCTGCAGCAGGTCTACTTGCTGGAAAAGGCCATCAGCCTCTTGATTTATGCAGCAGAAGACAGTGAAAATCATCCAAGCCACCCATCTGTTTCATGGTGAGGGGGAGGAACTTTTCTCTCTATGGCTTCCAAGTCTTAAAGAACATCGCCGGGCCAAAACAGACTTTTCCCCATCTTTGCTGGGCCTTCCAAGCTCTAAGAACCTGGCCACAGTTAGCTATATGCTAAGGCTGGGGTCATTTACCAGCCATTCTCTAAGGCTTTCCTTGCTTTTAGGCACTATTTCTATAGCATACAAGGGACCATTCACCTCCATATTCCATCCACTATGCCAGTTGCCAGACTGGTAAGAGGGTGCAAAGGAGTTCTTTGAGGTGAGATCCCATTGTACACCTGTGCTAGACAAGTGGTGTCATGTGCTCAGGTGTCTTTAGATGGCCCTGATCTTCAAAGTACTCTGAATGATTCTCCACATATATAGTCTCCTAAGATTTAAAAATTCTCCCAATGAGAAATTCTCAGTACTTTGAACATTTACAAGTTAGACCTATAACATTCCAGTTAACTGTGCTGAAGGACACAAAACTCATCTCAAAAGGCAAATTCAGGCATTATGATAGAGGACTGTTATAAAATCTCAAGTACCCAGGTAATATTTACTGAGGCGAGTCATAACAGGAAAGGAGAGATGCTTTTTCTTCACTTTAGGTAAAGCCTTGAACTGAAATTGGATTCAGGCGGGTGTAGAACTTGGGAACCTGGCAGTGTCAAGGCTGTAGGTTTCTTGAGAGCAGCATTACAGTGAGCTGCAGCAGGAAGGGACACAGGAAGCAGGTTGCAACAAGGAGAGAGCTTGTTCAGGGCCACAAGGTGCAGTCAGCATGTGTACAATGACATGGAAAATTAGAAGCCTGATAGAGAATATCTTACAGACATATCTTACCTTTTAAGTAGGCTGCTCATGGTTCTGGAAGGGAAAGACAGCAACATTTGTATATTTGGGTACGTATGATTGACTGGACATACATTTAACATGGTTCCCTTGCTGGAATTATTCTAGCAATGCCTGCACAAGTGGATCATCTACTGTTGCTACCTAAACAAGCAACAGAACATGAAAAGCATGGCTGCAAATGCATGTTTGTGAGCTGTGCCTCAGCATCCACAGGTTAGAGACCACAGTGAGTATAGTAAGGACTTTGGAGACAAAATTTCTGAGCTCAATTCTGAGCTCTGGTGCTTCAAGTTAGAGACCAGAGTGAGTACGCTAAGGACTTTGGAGATAATGAAACTTCTGAGCTCACTTCTGAGATCTGATGCTTCCTAGCTGAGTGAGTTATGTTACTGCAAATTGTAAAGCAAATTTTTGGACCAAATTTATTTAAAAAATTGGTGTGATCATGATAGTACGTCACTGCATATTCTGAGAAGTAAAGAAATCTTCAATTTACTATGCAGATTAAATGAGTCAACACATAAATCACTGCAAGAGCACTTGAGCTGTGCAAGTGAAGCCAAAAATAATCGTCACACGTGTACAGATTCAGTGAAATACTGAATGGAGTTCTGTGTGACCCACTACTTATTTTCATGCCCAATACACAGTAGATGTTCAATAATTAGAACAAATGGAATACATTGATCTGGGTCAGTCGAGAAATGTAGGAGAATCAGTGAACAGATCCAGTGTCTCCATTGTCTATAAGTAAGCAGATCTCAAGCATGCAAGGTTCATGTGATCTGATTCTTAAAATAAAGCAAACTGCTACTTTAAACTACCAGACTTTAAATAAGTATGATATCTCATTTTACAGATTTATCACTTATAAAAATCTGTATTATTGCTACATTTCTTATCACGAGATGAACGTAACAAATTATTTTGAAGACAACTTAAAATTTCCATCAAAATGGTGTAATCCTCCCTAAATTTTAATTTTAATTTTCACATAAATGATAATTTGAACTAAATGAGTTTAGACCCTGATATTATATTTTCAAGTCATACCAAGATTTAACTGTAAGGTGTCTATAATCTGTACCACAAAGTTCTAGTCTTTCTATAATTGCATACAGGTCTGATCATCAGTGGCCATTTTTTATTTATTTTTCTACTGGCTTTAGGGAAGAATCGTCTGAATTAGCACTCTCAATTATAAGAGATACAACTCAAAGGTTGAGACACATTGGAACTAAAAGGGAATGTTCAAAGGAAATGGGGTTTCAGGCCTGGCTAAGTCCAGTGTCATACATGACCTTGTAAGGTCCTACTTCGCTCTACCTCATATCTGCTTTCCTCTGTGGGTTGGTTTTATTCTCCGACATGCTTTTTTTGTGTGTTCTAGAAAAGACAGTTTCTGGAAGCTCTGTGACTCGATCCTCATAATTAGTGGTAATAGATCTGCTTTCTTTAAATATTAAAACATCAGATTTCAGGTACCCTGCTATCCTGAGCTCATCAGCCTCCCCAGGGAAACAGAGAGCTTAGTGTAGCCCGTTCCAGGTGTGAGCCCGTGCCTGAGTTTGGGTAGGTGGGGCGTTAGAATTGCCAACTCCAGCTCAGTTCTTGGAGATCAAGAGTGGCACATTCCCATAGTATGGCCCATGACCTGCTAACACAGGGGGTGCTGTAGGAGCCATCCTGGAAGTATTATAGGGAAAGTGCATGATATATGAATTTTCAGACAGGACTTGTCTAAAAACTTACAACATGGTGCAGTTTAGCCTGCTAAGTATCGCAAGGCCGATTTGTTCTGATTCAAGAATCTGGAAGGACCCTTTTCTTTTTCTCAAAGGTTACATAAAATATGATGGACAGGGGTATTTATTTTTGTCTGAAGAATCACTTTTTGCAACAGCAATTTTCCCAAAAGTTGTTTCATGGTCCTCCCCATGCAGCAGGACAGGGAGTATTTTCCCTCTGTGCTCACAGGGAAAGTGAGTAAAATCACCGTGTTCTGGGAAGAAAGAAACTGGAGGTCAGGTCTCCCTGGGTCCTGAGATGAGACGTTCCTTTTGGCTATCCAATCTGTGCGGCCAAAGTGGCCATGACCTCAGAGATGCTGCAAAGGAAGTCGTGCACTGAGTGTTTGACAAGATTGGCATTCACAGAATAGCTCCAGGTAGGGTGAAGACGCAGATGTGCCGGGGAAAGGATGATAAGAGACACCACCTACAGAAGCAGAAACAAAAAGAAGTGTCTGTAGATTTTTTATTAGTACATGGTTGTGCCACATGATGTTTACATTCCTAGTGTAAGGTAAATAAATGCACATAATGCACCCAAATTTCTCCTTTTATCCCATTCCCTCCCTTGTTTCCTTCCTTACTGTGTCTCTTGATCCTGATTTCACTTCATTTCCCAGTTTCCTATTACCTATCTTTTATTTTGTTTTGTATTAATAATTTGGGATGCTGAAGTAAGAGAAATAATGTGATGCTTAAGCTTGTGAGTCTCACTTATTATACTTAGCATTATGGTCTCAGGTGCATCCATTTTCCTACAAATGGCTTAAGTTATCTTTATGACAGAGTAATATTCCATTGTGTGTAAATATAACATTTTACTTACCCATTCATCTGGAATAGCCATGTAGGCTGCTTCTCAGGTTACTAGTATGAATTGTGGTCCTATAAACATGGATAAACAACTACCACTGTGTCACATGATGTGTTTAATTCTTTGGGGGACGATATCTAAAATTAAATCTTTAATAAACTTTTGTTATCATACATTTGACTCCAGGTTAACTAAAATCATCCTAAACATTGAGATTTCTTAGCATATAGAGTTGAAGATTAAAAGCTGGAGCCCTGCATTGGTTTGCTCCCCAGGTGCAAAGCACTTCTGTGTGTGTGCTTTATCTCCGGGCATCTAGGGAAGGTGTCAGAGTAAGCTAGGCCTTACATTTACATAGCCACGACAGAGGGAAGGACCCCAAGAGATGGGTCTTGTCCTTAGGTTTCCCCAGATTGCATCCTTAAATGAACTACAGGAAAGAAAGATAATACTGGCAATTTTATGGTACCTTTCACAGACTCTGCTACGAGCTCATCTGTATTACGCTGAGTTTCTTCACGAACTGTAACAGGAAACAGATGAATGAGTGCTGGATAAATAACACTAGTTATGTACTACAAATAAATATAATAGGACATTTTGGCAAGAAACACCGTCTCCTAGGAAAAGTGACTCTTTTCAATTGGGCAATGTAGATATGAAATGATGTTTTATAAACTTATGCATGTCATTAGCAATGGTGGCACAAGTGGCTGCAGTTAAGGAGAACAATGAAGAGCATTACAAACCAAGTTTAAATGAATACAGTGTGGACAAGTGACTAAGGACATTTCCTTCAGATGATAACTGGTAATGAAAAACTAAAGGCCATTAGATGGTTAGGAAAACAAAATGCACAAATATGATGTAGGGCCAGGTATCAACTTTAGTTAAATATTTTTATGAACCCTAAGTGAGGATGGATGTTTAGTTACATGGAAAAATCCCGTGAGCATATTTTATAATGTATAATGTATGACTTCTGTGTCTAAACCTAGATAATTCTCTAATTAAATGTGACACTAGAATAATGGTTGGCCCAGTTTGATCTGAATCATACATATACCAAGATTTACAGTGCATATTCTTAAAAAGGTTATATACATAGTCACTTATATACAGTTATATATATATGTATATATGCATGTATATATATTCACTTCTAAAAGCAAGACTCTATGCACTATGGCTAAGTGGATAAAGGTGTAAAAATTAATGAGATTCTGAAGGCTCTGAATGTGTGACAGTTGGCTAGCTTAGCATCAATTTCCAGTTTCTCTCCCAAGACAAGGCGCTCTCTATGCAGTGAATGTGCTGTGAGTACCTGGCATAATAAAAGAGGCGCTTACTTCTGGCTGACTTCTATCTGACAGGATGGTAGTGGTGGTAGTGGGCATGGACACTGGCTCAGTAGTGAGCACTTGGCTCCTGCTAGACAAAGAAAAACTTTCACAAAAACGGAACAAATGCCTTAAGCTTACAATGTTTGAGGCTTACTAATTTGTCCAGAACAAATTTATTTCAAAATGCCTTAATTATCTTTTACCTTCCAGAAATGGTGGATGCTGACTAAGAGGACAGCAATTTGTCTGCCAGCATTTTTACTCTTCCCACTTTAGATCTCGGTCACTGTCAAATAAAGTTAACGCAAAATTACAAAACCTAAATCAGGTTCTGATTCATTCAACACACGAGTGGCTTCTTAGGTACAAAACACCATTCAAAACATTGTCTTCAATGAAAAGATAAATAATACTCAGCCCTCACCCTTCAGGGACTCACAAGTTGGCAAGGGAAAAGACATGCACAGAAGGACTGCAGTAGAAGGCAGAAGAGAGGCTACCAGATGTTTGGGGAAAAGGAGCAGAGCGGAGAGGAAACAGAGAGCAGGCAGCATTCCAGTCCACAAGAGATGCTTGTTGAGCAAGCACTGGATTTGAAATGAAAGTGGGAGAGAAGTGGCATTACTTGCCAGTCATCTCTCTGCCCATTTTTATTTTTTTTTTTTGTTTGTCACCAGGTTTCGAATAAATACTCTGAAGTTAAAAATTAAGTATCTAGTCTGTCAAATATGCTGAGGTTCTGGCCCTTTCAATCAGGATCTTGATGCCTGTGTCCCCAAGTAGGGTTTTCTGTAGGGCTTTTTCTCACTTCTTCCCCTTGAAAATTAGAAGATGTGACCTTATCAGAATATACACTCCAGCTATTCTACTTTTCTATCTTCTTTATTAAAACACAAGCATTACAGAAAGGTGTTTTGTGTTTTGAACAACAGAAAGAACACCTAAACAACTGAAAAAGTCCAAGGGCAATCTTCAAGTATACCTGGATTCAGGAGCTCAAATATTTTACCCCAGTCCCTGTATCCTCTGTGCGTGTGTGCATGCTTCTATCTATATAGTTCTATTATTTTGTATTCAAATATTCCTGTGAAAGTTACTGGCACAGAATATGAACAGGTTTATGCAATGCCTCCACAGCTAGGATTAGAAGGAGAAAGCAGGGAGCATCATGCCGTAAGGGTGTGCAAAGCATGCATTCATGGGGTAAGACTGTAAATCTAAAGGTGATTGATACATTGTATACACCAACAGATTTATATATGAATGACAGCATGGCTTACTGGAATATGACAGTAAAATATTTTGTTCTTACAAGATTAGAGGAGCATAACAATATTCCAAAGGAGAAACACAAAGTATGTTGAAAAAGGGGCCCATTTTTGATTCCTGCAGAGATACACTTTTGTGACAGTGACAACCGTTGTTTTCACCCTGGCTACCCCTTGAATGACACTAGTTCTGCTCTAGACCCTGCCTTGAACTCAGCACTAAAACCAGAGGATCAGAATCTATGATTGGCCAGGATTCCATAATAGAAAGTGGGGTCAAGTTCTGGCTCCAGCAGGATGCTCACTCAAAATGAAACAGAACTATCACTAGATAGAGGAACCAGTGTCAAGCAAAATGCAAAACAAAATGTCCCTTTTGCAACAGAACATTTTGATAATGATCTTTGGGTAACTTTTTGCTGGTTTCCTACACATCAAGCAACAGAGATGATTGCCCTAAGCAGAGCACACTGGCCAAAGGGGTGTGGCCTATTTTAACAGGAGTTGAGAGTTAAAAGACAAGTTGGAGAGCTTGTAATTTAACCTAATCGTTTTGTAGATGGAGAAACAAATGTGGTGAGGGAATCAAAACTGCCAAGGGCACACAGGTAATTGGTGGTAAAGAAAGTTAACTAAATGTCTTTTGCCTTAAAAAATTTCAATAGTAATTTTCCATCATCAATAAAAAACTAGTTCTCTCTCACCTATTTGTGAGTGAGTGTGTGTGTGTGTGTGTGTGTGTGTGTGTGTGTGTGTGTTCCTGGAGCAGTCCAACTGTAAGCCTCAACAAGAGTTAACTTCCTTGGGGCTGCTCCTCTCCCAGTGAACAAAAACATTTGATTCCTTTATACAGGAGCTAGAAACATTTGTTGCTTTAAAAGACTAAGTTTGAGTAGGGCTGACAGCATGGGCACACCTTTAATAAAGACTTTCTAATTATAGCACGATCTTCCTTGGTAGCCTGACTTTACCCCCAAAATTCCCAGCAGGAAAACAAACAGCGTTCCTACTCAAGAGGTCTGCGTGTTTCTCTTCCTTCCTCCTATCATCACTTGTCCCTGTTATTTTCTTCCCGCAAAAAAACCTGTTACCAGCCCAGAAGTGTCTGGGGAATAGGTAGGAGGGAGCCTTGCACCTGTCAGCGCTAGAGTAGAAAGTGTGCTGTCCGCAATTCTGAGCTGCTCCAAGGCTTCTGACAAACGGAAAGAAGGCTAGCACTGAGTCAGAGGTTTGTGCCACATTTGCTGGCCTGGCTTCCACGGTTAGGTTAGCCAGTTCTGACACCAGTAACCACTGAAAACCAAGGCTGCCATGCCATTTGTATTGTTTCTGTTTAGCTCATGCTTCTCTTCAGTGCAGTCCAGTACTTGTCCCGGAGTGATCTTTCTTTTGTGCAAAGGTTCTTTAAGTCTTGAACTCTCTCTCTCTCTCTCTCTCTCTCTCTCTCTCTCTCTCTCTCTCTCCC